>VWZW01002788.1:636644-754420 GCA_013397115.1 Edolisoma coerulescens | reverse complement strand
AAAAAAAAAAAAATATATAATCTGAAGGTGCCTGTAGCATGCCCCCAGTGATATCCTTATCATGGGCTGGGAACCATCTGGAACAGTTCCAGGAGATCACGTGCCAAGAACAGCTGGTTAGGAACTAGCCACCCAAACACTTCCCATAATTCAAGCATGCATTCATACATTTTCGTTTTAAAAATATTTATTCATGTTTTAAATTAAAAAAAAAAAAAAATCATGTCACAGACAGCTGGATTCCTCCCTCCCCTCCCCCCCCCAAATTTACATCATTGAGAGATTTGCTGTTCTTTATTCCTTTTCAAATGCAATATGGATACACAGAAGTGCAAATATAGCACATAGAGGAAGTTATCAAAGCAGAAAAGAACGGTGGGAGACCTCCCTCTCCCAGATAAATCCGGGAATAACTAATGATGAAGTTTTTTTCTCATTCTGATTTCAATTAATCCTCTGTTCCACTGGGAGCCACTCTCAGTGCAGCCATCTCCTTGTTCATTAACTCCCAAAAGACCATCATCACCTGAGGGAGAATGAGACTCTCTGCTCTCTGTCTCAGCACTAACCTGGAATCATAGTGAAAAATGCTGCACGGACAGGTTCTCCATTGCTACTCTACAATTATCACTTGTCTATAAAGAAAACATATTTTGTCATTTACTCCCTTTCTTAGGAATGACAGTCATGTTTTAAAATGCTTTCTGTGGAAAAAAATATCAACAACAAATCCTTTTATATGCTTCACACTTTTCTTACCAACTTTTTCAATCAGAAGTCTCCAACTCAGAAGTTCCAACTACATATTGGTCTGCAGAGCATCCTCTTGATTTTTTTCCCTAGGCCAATTGTTAATTTAATGATATTCTTACTCTACAAGAATTTGCAGAGAGTCATAAAATAAGACCAGGCTGATTTATGGATTCCTGAAGTCTGGAGTTACCCATCTGGATAGCAGAAGACAAAGAAAGTAATCGCCCCACTGGCAAATGCTGCTGGCAGAAGGACTGGTGTGGCCACCAGATGTGCTCACCAGAGCCAGTATCTTCTTTTCTCCTTTTCAGCATGGATTTTCTTGATTAAACTACTTGAACACCAGTTTTGGCTGTATCAGGGCTGTCATTCAGCCTCGGGTTTTTGTTTTAAGTTGTGTGACAATGTAACAGCCCCAATTATTTAAATAACACAGGTATTTCAGTGGAGAGGATACAACCATTATATCAGTGTAATTTCCAGATGGATACACAGGCCAAGAAGGAAACTATGTGCCTAACTTGAATTCCATTCGCTTACAATATCTGGTAGTTACGCCCTAAACTTTGACATTAATAAGAGACAGAAAATGAAATGTTGCATTCATACTTGTCTCTGAGCAACTGAAGTTTATCATTTTCATACTTTTTAAAAAAAAATAACAAACTTGTGTGAATGAAAGGACAGTGAAACTAGGAAGATTGCTGGGGCAAAATACAATTTCTCTATCTATTGCAGTGCCATATTACTGGAGGCAAATTAAATGAAAACCGAATGCAAATCAAACTGGAAATAATTGGAAGACTGACACCCAGTAATCGGGAGAATCCCCTTTTCCAAGTGTTCCATAGAATTTCACCACAGACCCAAGGCAGCTGAGCATCCTGTGCATTGCAGCAGAGCTCTGCATGCCTGGGAATGATGACAATTACATGGCAATTGCACCAAACACAGGCTGCACAGTTAATAATTAATTGGCATTTTGCCTATGGCAAAAGCAGCACCTTTTTCAAGAGCAGTTCTGACTGGAATTTAAACTAGCTGTCATATATATTTATGTATCTTCATATATTCGTATATATATAAACACACACACTGCATTTTGAAAGCGCACAACTCTTACACATATCTCACAAAGACTGGAAAAAGGAGAAAAATCCCTCGTTTAAAGGACTAACAGGTCTCTGGCTTGCAAGCCATCAACGTGGTTGTAAATGATTTAAAGACTTCTGCAATTTTGCAGGAAGTGTGTAGGTTTACATACACAACATCCATAAAAAACCCCCCAAAACACTGAAATGAGAAAAATTACCCTATCACTGTCTTCAATAAAACATAAAAATACTTCATCCTGCATTCTTTCTTGAAGAAAACACTTTAAAAGGAAAAAGTGCTCACAATTTACTCTGCAAAACAAAATTGTCAACAACCACCACTCACCACCTTTTGTTAAATAAACTATAGGTTCGAACAAGAAACCACCATGATGGAACTGTGCTTAACTGATTTCTCTAAGGCTGCTGCTAGAGTGCTAATCATAGTTTACTTATAAGACAATGAAACAATTGTTTGGTGGGAACAGCATTCAACTGAATATGTTCATACCCTTTTGAGAAAGGGCAAAGAGAGACAGACTTCCTGGCAAGTAATGGGAGTTTCATGTCAGTCAACCCACCCTGGGGATCACCTCATGGTGCCTGTTTTACTATTTGTTTAATTTTCCAAAATATTATTTTCTATCAGCTCCCACAAATACAAGAGAAATAAAGGATTTCATGATGTCAAATCCTTGTCACTAAACATGCATGGATTTCATTTTGGCATCTCTGCAACATGACACTGCTAAAAAGCAACAACGACTTCAGGATAATTAATGAATCCAAAGAAATGCAAGAATAACTTCCTTCTTCATTAACAACAAGCAGACCCACAGAAATTTAGCACATCTAAACCATCCTCAGTTTCCATCTGAAATAAATACTTGGCAATGATATAAAAGCTGTAACTATTTGATTGTTTTGCCGTTTCTGCTTTTATCAGTTTCTATTGATTATCACTTGGATGTATCAATAAAACACACCGCTGATTTGACGGCGACTGTTCCGCTTTTCTGGTTTTATCACAAAGCATTATCCCATATGCAGCCCACGCAGGGATGCAACACGTGCTAATTGAAAAAGACAGCATTGCCTGGAAAGTCACCCACGTGGGACTGGTTAATGCTCTTCCTCCAGTTGAGAACCACAGAACCACGGGAGTGTATTTTTCTAAAACTCCCATCGCATTCAGCATTAAGAGGAAAGAATGGGTAAAGTAAAAATGTTATTCCCCATGGGCAGAAAGGGCTGTAATCATGCAAAGAATAGATTTTACAGTCAGAGCAACAATATCCTGAAGTGAGAATGAATACCCCACTCTATTCTCCAGGCACGTGATAAGAAAAAAAAAGTGTTCTCGGATGAAATGAGTATTCAGACTTCTTTACATAGCAATGTTATTAACAGATTCAGAAGCTGCATTTTTTGGAGAGAAGATCCTGCATCCTGGCAGAATAATCCCTTTCAATACTGCAGATCTATTTAATAAAGTTATTGTATATCTGGATTTCTACAAAGCATTTTATGTAATAGCACCTGACACACTTACTAAAACTTTCCTTACGTGGAAGTAACTACTCATATATTAGCTTGATTAAGAGGTGCCTCACACTTCTGTAAGAAAAATCACTCAGGTCTTCTGCCTGACTGGCTGGCTGTTATTTTTTGAGCTTGTCTGGAGCAAAAAAAAGGGGGGTTACTGAGGCACTTTAAAAATAAATAAAAATAATACTCAAAATTTTGGTGATGAAAAATTATCATGGCAGAACTAAAGCAGGTGTCTTAGAAGGAACTTGGAGCTAGGTTAACAAGAAATTATAAAAATTTTCAATTCTGATTGAATAATAAGATTTTATTAAATTTCAATTCTGAACAAAGTTCAATTCTGATTAATGAACCCTTTTATAGCTCTGAAGGAGAAAATAATAGCATTAAAAACCTGCTCTCTACACTGGAACTACTACACTGAGATAAGAAAGAAATCACCCTAAAATCATGTAGACAATAATGGCAAAAACTATGAGGGGAATCAATCTCTTCTTTCCTGTAAGTTTCTCTAAGTTCTGTACTGCACAAATTCATAAAATTGGTACAAGGTTTACAAGACACAATAATAATTATGTTTTATAGAAACGTTGGAAACAAGCTGTTGCTATATAAAATGAAACAAATCCCACTGCAGTTTAGCTAGCATTGTTTACAGTTACACAAACATTTAAAAGACATTTACTTGATGCATCTTAGTCCAGTTCTAGATTACTCTTCTCACACTTTGTTTCCACCCAGGAAAAACCGCTGCCAGAAACTTCCAACTTGTGTCAGAATTAGTCCTTCAGACTGGGCTTATGGAAATGGCTGAAAAATAATCTGATTTGTTCATTATCACAGTCCGAGAACATTACAGAAAATGGGCACTAAAGGCTTATAATTGAAGTTTTAGTTGTCAATGCCCTTAGACAAGAATTTTACAGAGACAAAAAACGTCACCAACTGCCTCCAAAGCAGCTGATTCCATAAAGAAGTACATCTTAGCCTGAAAGTCAAATCTAATAGGGAGAAATTTCAAGAGTGAGTCAAAGACTCAAAAAGTCTAATCTGTTAGTAAGAAAAGCCACCAATGAGAGCCAATCACTACTGATCTGTCATGTCAATTAAAGCTGAAAACATACTTAACCACTGTGAAATAATCCCATATCTTCAAAATAAATTGCTTTCCTGAGTGAATATAAACTCAAAGAGAAGACTAATTTAAGATGATTTACTTTAGGATCCCTAGCACATTGATATTTTTTCTGTGTTTTTGGTAAATTCAGTCCTGTTAAAACACAGAAGGAAAAGGTTAATGCTCACATGTCAGCTGACAGATTAAATCAACTTTGCATCAAATGGCAGAAAGAATGGTTCTGTGACATTTTACAGTCCAGAGAAGGAAAAGTTTGAATAATCAGCTGCAGTGAGAGCAGTGGAAATGGGAGAGGGAAGGCTAGGTTTGGAAGAAAGTGCATGTGAGAAGGCACAAACCCTAGCAGATAATAGGAATTGTTAATGAAAGAAAACTGTCCTTGAATCTCTTCATTAGGGAAAGAAAATGAAGTGGTGGAAAATATGTAAGAAGGAGAAATGAAGGTACAAGGAAATAAAACCTGAACTTTAATGGAAAAAGGAGAAAAAGGAATCCATTGCAACACACAGAGGCAGTAATCAATGAGAAGTCAATTTCCCAATATTTTGAACTGCAGATAGAATCCTTTCTTTTAGCTGAGAAATATCAAGGCCCAAACTCATTAAAAACAAAAAGAGTCATAAAGTCCTACATTAGTTCCACAGCTGTGACCTCTGGACAGGGACAGTAAAACCTAAGCAGAAACAACCTTTCATGAACTAGCTTGTTTTGCGTTCAGAAACAGCTGTATTTAGGAATCAATAAAAGCACAAGTTTTCTGAATGTAGATAGATCCCACCTCCACCACAACACAAACTGCTGCAAGATCAATGCTTCAACCTCAAGTGTCTCCCAGAATCACAGAATGGGTGAGCTCGGGAGGGACCACAGTGGCTCATCCCAGAGCACACTGCCCAGGAGTCTTCGTGGATTCACGCTCCTTGTTCCCTTCACTGGTATGCAAAAGGACTGAATTTCCAGAGGGAACGAAGTCCATTTTCAAAATGGAGAGTTTAAGACCACCTGGTGCAGAAAGCTTTTTCCTTCCTACCCATTACACACAACAGAGCTCGAGGTTTTTCTACAAAAATAAGAATAGTCTGGCTCCTACAGAGCCCTTGCTGTTGCTTGGTTAAATTTGCCGCAGAGGAATTTCTGCGCCCTTTAATAATCCCAGCAGATACAGAAAGATGGACATGTGAGAGAACAGGGTTTTGTCAAGGTTTACTTCCCTTTCTTACTGACATTCAATAAAATGAAAAAGTGACATATACTGGATTAAATGTCCTAATTGTATTGCATCGCTATGACTATTCAGAATTAAACATGTTATAAGGATAAAACAAAACAAGATATGTCCCATACAAATGGACCTATCTTACATCTTATTTTAGTAATGAAAGCTCAAGTAAGTAATTATAGAAGATTTGGAAAATGCACTTTAAAGTTCTCCAAATCCTTCTTATTTACAATCTCACAGTCTGAGTATGCAATATCTTATGGAGCAATGTTGCCAATTCTGCTACTGTTTTTATCTTATTTTTTAGCTCAAAGTAATGGAGGATTCAAAATTTCTCACTGTGCATGACCACTCCTAAGTATTTTAATTTCCTTCAAAAATGTGCCCCATTGGAATTCTTGGGTTTTTCTTTCTAAGCTGGTACTCAAAGGCACATTTTTCATGCTATCATTTGTGTATCTTACCTCTTACTATTTTTATAATCCTTATTTAGAATTTCAAAAAACAATATAGATTAGACTTTAACGAAACAGTTGTACAGGCATTTCAATAAAGCTTTAAGGGTTGGGGGTTTTTTTTGAGTTATCTACATGAAAACAACAAATAAGTATTAAAAGTCTTGGAAACACTGCCATAAACCCATAAACAACAAGATATATCTTTTAGCAATAATGCTCCAAGGTCCCAAAACTAAACTTTACTCCCTTGGCTTGAAACTAAAACCTGTTAGAGGTCAAGATATCCTGACTATAAGGAAGAGTGCAAACAAGACAAATTCAACCCAAATGTGGCTGGGTAGTACAGCTGAAATCAGGATGAGGTTGGGAATCTCAAGTGTTTGTCACTACAAACACTTCTGACACCAAATGGATTTTCTGTTCAACACTAATTGCATTATCTCAACAGCTGTTTCTTCCACATTCTCTTCCTGAGAAAAGCTCAGCACTGTTCTGGTCCAAGAGGAATGACAACCTTCTGCCTCTGGCTTCTGGAGTCAGCCAAGAGCAAGGATGTGATTTTTTTTTTTTAGTAGGATACCATAGAAGCAATGTTAGAAATCAACCAATATACAGAAATATACACGATTACATGACACACAAAAAAGTAAATATGCTTTGTTTTTCCCATTTCTTAAGTTTCTGCCTTACCACAATTTTTTTTTTTCCAAAAAACATCAGCTCTGACTTTTAATTTTGTGGTTTGCTTTAACTGACATCATTACTGATATTATTAACCTTTTACTGCATTTCTGTTGACAAAAACCAAGCCTCATTTATAACTATGCTCAATCCCATAGGGAAAAAAAGAGAAAAGGTTATTGACTGAAGATGTGGTGATCTGACTAGAATATTTCAACAAATTTTAATACAGTTTCCACGTCTCTATCACTCTAACAGGAAAATATGAGTTGGGTGAAAATACAGTTGATAAACTACAACTGTACTCTGAGGAAAATTTTGCAAAATATTCATCACTTAAGTCCTACTTGCCCCCGAGAAAAGGAGTCACTTCACAGCATGAGTCCACTGCTAAACTTATCCAAATACCTCTGTAACCCAGAGGGAACAACCTGTCAATTGAACAAAAATAACGATATGTATCAATGATATACACATATAGAAACACCACCAGAATTCCATGCTTGAGCCCACTCCAGCCAATTCAAGGAACAAAACGCTGAAGCAACTACAGGACTGTGAGAAAAGCACGTCTTATTTGGCCAGACTGTGAACAAAATAATAACATTGATGTCTTTCAGTGCAACCTTCTATGACTAAGAGCCTGAACTATCAGCACTTACAAGCAAAACAGGTATTTCTTTGCTCTGTGAGCATTTTCATTAAGATTTCAGCCTTGACCCCTCTGGTGTTGAATGAATAAAAGGCAGATCATTTTAAAAAGGAAAGACAAAGTGAATGAAGTAAAAACAAAGTAAATCTTTAATTAGGTAAGTCCTCTTTTGTTGCCTGGTTCGGGCAAAAGCACTAGACCATATGTTTCAAGTGTCTAAACCTGCCTTCAGGTTTCAGATGAATATGTCTCTGTGGGGCTGTTTCCGTCAACGGCAACATTTTTTTTTACGGCTTAGAATTTGCTTGCTGGAAGCCACCTGCTAATAACACCACTACAAATTAGTAGGATGCTTGGGAATTTGGACACAGATTAAAAAGTAATTGAGAGGGTGGACTAAATCACATCTAGAAAGCATTGTATCCACTTCAAGCTACTTCCTTCTTGTTTTGGAAATAATTTCTCTTCAGAACATTCAAGCCATCAATTAATGAGAGGAAACATGGGCAGTTTTCAGTTCTGTAACTGAGCAGTCAGTAAGCTCCATTTCCAATTCCCTCTCCACCACTGCCACACACTCTTTCAGGCATGCACAGATACTATACCAACCTCAGTGGAGACAGTTACTGTGAATATCAAGCTATAATAAATTCTGAGCTCCTCCACACCACTGCAATGCCTCTGCACATCTAGAGGATGGAGAAATCTAACCATGACAGGATGCTCAGATAACTATGGCTGAGCACAACACAGGACCTCATCTGCCACTGGAGACCTGAGATGCTCCCCAAATAAGTCTGTCTCTCCTCGCTGAAGTCTCTTTTCATTAGTTACTGCACTCCTTTTAAATCTGTTCTGACTTGCTCAGCCTTGCACTCGGCCAGGGAGCTGCACTAACCGAAGGCACCATCACATCACTGGGATTTACAGCTCCCAGCCCTCAGCCAGCGTCCCCTCTCAAACCTCTCTCAGCCAGAGACACCCTGTGCGCATGCCTGTGATTTACCTTGAATCTCACCAAGCCTCATTTTTCACAGAGCAGACACGTTAGTGACTGTGAACACTTGACAAAAAAGAAACCGTGAGGCCTGTGGAATATTGAAAGCCCATCAGGGAGCCTTGGGTCTTCTGTCTTAACAGTATTCCAAGGAATATAGTGGCTTTGTAAATAACTGAAAAGGGCAGCTTCTGCAGTATTTAAGTTTCATACAACTGCTACTAAGTGACTATATTTTGAAAAACAGCTCACATGAAGTTCAGCAAGCACCTCAGAAACCTACAAAGTTTGATGCTACGGGGTTTTTTCTTTTTTGCTGTTAAAATCTAAAGGGTTTATCCTCCTGTAATAGGCAATAATGAAAAAGAATTCTTTAAAGGTCAGCAGGAAAAGGTCTGTTTTTACAGAGCCAATGAAATGTAGTGGTTTTTTAATAGCCATCGATCTCTGAGGACTGAGGTAGCTATGGAAAATGTTTATTTTTAGCTATATTTATGTAATCATTTGTGTAACACCTGCACATAATAAGGAGAAAAAAACCCCCACTGTTTCTGCAGTTTATATTGTTTTACTGATTGGACAGTTTATTTGGGGCAGTCAGTGGCTACACCAGCTTATGCAGCATTAGGGTTTATTTCAGCAGATCAATACTGCCCTGTGGTGCAGTAACCCTAGGGAGAACAGAGACCATGGCTGTGTGTGACCCAGCCCTCACCCCTGCTGACTGTGACACTGCTGCAATGATGGGACCAGTTTCCTTAAAGCACGGCATTACAACGTTCTAGAATTTACACTTCCAACTAGACTTTACTCCTCCTGCTTCCACCACGGCAATGAACAAATCTGAGAGCAGCAAGGTGCAGCTTGCTGAAGCAGAAGCAAAGTCTTCCAGCCTCACGCTGGGAGGAAATCAAGGGCACACTTCAGTTTGATCTGCTGTCCCCCCACTACAGTGCTGCAGCTGCAGACAGACCACAGAGGGTATTTACTACTTCCAGAAGGGGCAGGAACCCCTTGGTACTGGTAAGAAGTGATGCCAATTGAATCTGCTTTCATCACTGTGTACACCAGACTTTCTCTATGACTTTTTACTTTTTTTCACATTTAGAGACCTCATATATCCAAACACATCTAAAAAAGCGAACCTTACTTCTCAGGAAAGAGCATTTGGGTTACATTTTATTTAATTTTGGGAGAAAATAATGCATCTCTGATAACTCTGACAAAATCTTTTCAGGGAAAAGACAATTTATAACTGACCCACGAAGAGCAGAGTTAAATACATGGATAAAAATGGAAACTCCACCTTACTGAAATACAGATAGGCACATGGGTCATATTTAATGACACGATTAAGCTAGATGTAAATGACCATTTAAGAATAGTCTTTCAGACATTAAGAGATTTTATCTCAGGTCCTAAAGGTTAAAACTGTGGTCTGAAGCTCGGGTTCCCAGAGCTTCTTTGACTGAATCACGCTCCATCTGGGAAGTTTTAGAGGGAGTCAGAAATATACCTTCATCTTCACACAATAGCGTCAGAGAGACAAAGAAAGAGAACTTTGAATGCTGAAATTCATTTCTATTATAAATTCTTGCACACAAAGGTTTATTCTTTGCTAATCACTGCCTTAGCTATGAAGAAATGAATTCATTTGTAGGAGTAAAAAAAATATTTCGGTAACATGGCATGATTAACATGTAACTTCTCAGATCAGTAAACAGTGAAAATTGGTGCTAGAGTTTAAGTGGGTACTTAACTGAGAAGTAAATGAACACAGAACTTTCTCACTGCAGTACAACACACATTTCACTGCATTTCAACCATCACTATTCTTCAAAATACTGACATTAACAGCCATGCAAATGACACCATCATTTTCTGTCCCTTTACTGCTCTTTTCCTACATGATTTTCCTTGAATTGATAAATCTAACTTACAAATTCTGTAGAAACTTTCTCTAAGAATGTCAAAGATCTTTACAAAGTGAATTAATCAAATGATCAGAGCATCACAGCAAGGTATTTTATGCAAGGCTATAGCAAAATATGAATGCAAATCTGGAATACATATAAAAGGAATAAATTCAAACGCCATGATAGAAACTGTACATTGTAATTTGGGTGTAAGTGAGCCTGAAAATTGGTAAGGACATAAAAAAAGAAAGGCTTGGGTAGGGGCTTTTTTTATTTAAAAAAAAAAGAAGTAATCCTTTACTTCCGCCACAGTACAAAAGGAGAGAAAAATAAGGAAAATGGAGCTCTGTGAAAAGTTATTTCCATTCTTTATGTGATGGTCTTAAAGTAATCAGCAAGAGCTATATCTTGAATAAAACAGCTCTTGGGTACTTTGAACTGTGTAGCCAATTGTGGACTCTGCTTTACTGTTTACTTATTTACCTTTTCTGTGTCTTTGCAAGGACTGGCTGTGCCTGTAGCTCCCCTACAGCAACACAAACTGGGGAGAGCTCCTCCAAAGGCAGTGACTTCAGGCGTATTTGGGACAGCAGCCACACTGCAAGGCAGCCTAAGCATTTGGCACTCATGCAAGGTTAAACAGCAATCATATCATTAATCAAAATATTACCTACGGCCAGAGGCCTCATACCCATACTCATTACGTTAAGTACTGATCTGTCCAGAAAGCTGAAGTGGAAGAAACAGAGCTACCCCAGCTGCAGCCCCAGAATACAAGAAGTCATGGAAGACATTCCATCATTTTATTTATAACACTATAAAATGAAAATTGCTAATTAACTTCTCAAATATTTTCACAAGTGTTGATATTTAATATGCAACCCTGCCACAAGCACCTGCCAGTTCAACATGAAAAAATAAGGCCTGCTAATTCCCAAATTCAGCACAGAAAATTAAAAGAACTTCAATTTTTTTTTTTTTTCAATTGATATATGGAGAGGTATGAAAAAGAAGAAATGCATAAGTTTGTGCTAATTTTTTAAAAAAACCCCAAATTTCTTCTTAAGTAATGCTCGGTTATTACCATAAGGAGATAGCAGAAGTTTTCCCTATCAAGGGAATCAAGAGAGGAATCAAACTTGAAGGAAACCAATAGAATCTATAGTTCACCTTCTGTCTCTGCACATCATTGTATGGAAAGTTTATGCGGCTGCACAGTTGACCAGCTAATGGTTGAAGTCTGCACCACAAAGATACTTCTGTCTCAAATTATAAATCAAGAGTTTCCTTTTGCTGCTAAGGTGAAGCCTTTGGTAGCTCAAACCCAGCTTGTTCATGCTTGACTGATTTCTCATCAGAGCTATTAGCAAGATATATATCAAAAGTATAATATGAGAGTGAGTATATATGTGAGAGGCCTCATTTCAACAAAACTCAGCAAAACGTGTGACCTTCAAGAGAATTAGTTATTTTCTTCAAGTGATTTCCTTAGATCAGGACCTAAAATCCAAATCCCAGTCCATAGCTTCAAAATACACTCATGGTAGACTTCCCTTTAATTCTGTGTGCTGCGCACATCACACACACATGCCTTCTTAAGTTTTCTTTATTTTGACTGAAAGCAAATGATCAAGAGTATTCCATAAAAACAGACTGCACAACATTGATAATCTGGACAAGTGAGAATGAAGTGTGCATCTCTACACAGAAACCTCGTTTCACATAACATTATCCATTTTCAAAAATATGTTTCTGATTCAGCGAGCTCTAATTATCTACTCCCCAAACCAAAACTATTTAGAATCACATTCATTGTATGAGTGAGTTTGTGAGTCACCACTACTCCTCCTGCTTTTCTAGGCACAGGCAAGCTACATCCAAAACAGATTTACACTCTGCTGACCAAGAAAATCATCGATGGAAAGCCATACAAAAAGTGGGGTCTCCTGTACTACAGCACCATACTAAACAAGTAAACATGCTATTTAGAAAGACCTGATGAGATGTGCTTGCCCAAAAGGCTGCAATAGGAGACAAAGTACTTCAGGACAATAAAGCAAGTTTTTACTCCTCTCTCATTTAGCACCATTTCTGCTCTGCAAGGCAGGGATGCAGGGAATGGGGCATCTTGGACCTGCCACTGTGATCTACTACCAGATATGGTAATGTCTGGTGAAACAGCAAGAAGCAAATGTTGGTTGCAGTTCTATTTCACAAACCCTAAAACTGCAGAAATAATTTATTTCTGTTGCAAAACTACTACCCACACACTCTTCCCCAGCTACAAATTTTGGCTGCCACAGAAACCCGCTCTCGCCCAGTGCTCTGAAACTCAACAGTGGCACCCAGCGGCTACTCTTTATCACATCCAAATACCTACAATACACCAGGGAGGTAGTGAAGCACTTAAAAGCAATTTTTTGTTTAAATATATGTACAAATTATTCTCATTAAAAAAGACTCTTCTGTCTCTGCCCCCTTTCATGAAGTTAATTTTCTCATTTCAGTTTTCAATTTACTTCATGTTCTATTTTCTTTTGCTTGTTTAGGTTTTTCTTATTTTTGTTTTTTTAAAATTTTATTTTATACTACATCTTTCTAATCAGCTGGGCATTATTCTAACAGCCCTTCTCGGTCTGTACAACAGTAGTTGCTGATTAAGCCTCCCCCCAGTTTAAGAGTGTTTTAGATTGTTTAAATGTCTCTAGTCAAAACACCAGAGCACTAGAAGCAAATTCTGCATTTTAGAAGTCAAATAGTAACATAAAAGCTAAGAAATACAGAGATTGATTTACTAGATTAAAAAAAAAGGAAAAAAAACCAAACAACAAAAGAGATCTGCTGAACCCTTTTTCTATTAAATAACGTGACAGATCTTTTCTAGAACCCAAAGCTAAATTCTTGTCCATAAGAGTTTACAGGTAAGGCAACAAAAGTGTGGGTGTTAAAAATATATGACAAAAATATATAAACCTGCACAAAGGTGACGTACACATCACCAATCTGAGCCTCTTAAGTTGCGTTTAGATGTGTATTTGTTCTAGGGTTTGAAAATTTACCATCATCCTTGAGATCAAGCTTTCAGCTCAGAACCCAACATGTCAGATGACAACAGTGCACACATCAAGGAAAATCTCTTCTGACAACCTCAGCTCTGAATTTACAGTACAAATTTGCATTTATTACTTCCATAGGAAGATGCCAGACATGCTTTTGCTTCTCTTGGTTCATATCTGATTCCCTGAAATATCCTGCTGTTGTTTTCAAAAATATCTTGCATTTAGAGAAGGATAGAATAAAATGTCTTGTCATCATCATCAGTATTGCTACAGGACACTGGGGAAGGGCTCTGGAAAGCTGCTGAGGAGCATAAACTGGGAGGGCAGTGTGAGAGCACTCTTTCTTCCCTAGATTTTACAGAGCATAATAAGCTGCCCACATTTTCAGCTGTGCAGAGCAGTACAGTTCCCTGAGCAACAGAAATGGCCTGCTTGCAAGAAGTAGACAATTCACCTGCCTGTTCTTCAGGAGGTCGAGTGGCCAAAGCCTTTCCCCCTGGAAGCTGCACTTCACTGATAACCACACAAGAAAATAAAAATTGACCAAGGTTTCCATGGACACTGACTGAAATGAAAGTGCCTTGGTGACAGAGCCATTTCTTCACTGAGCTTTCTCAGTCTCGTTGCAGGTATTGAACGAGGGAAGCACCACACTATCTAAAAGCAAAGAATTAATAATTTACCCTCAGTATAAATATTCAACTTCTCTGCTACGCCGCCCTCTCCAGCATTCCCCACAGACCTGACCAGCGAGCAAGGTGCAGCAGGTAAGAGTTCTGAGAACATCCCACTCTATTCCAAGTATACATAAGGACGCGATAACAACTTAACATATTATTAAAAATACACAGCCATATATAGGACAGCAATCTAAGGAAACACAGAGCAAGTGTGGTTTATGTAACTACCAAATGTTTTGGACATATGGTAAAATATTGGGCAAATACCTATCCATTTAAAAAATATTTTCCTGGAAAAAGAAGCCTCTAAATCCATTATAACCCCTTCAAGCATATCCTAATTTTAATCAGAACTTCTGCACTGGGTGGAACACTCCTTGCAGAATAAAAACAGCCAAAAGAACCAAAACACCAGAAATCAAAGATGATGTAGAACCCAGTGAGCTGGGACCTAAAGTTACAGACTTTCTGGTCTAAGTTTTTTATAATGTTACTGGCCGACATTTCTGCCTGACAAATCAGTACTTGTCTAATGCAGACAGCTGAGCTTATTCCAGGAAGTCCTCAATTTTAGATGTTAAATACCACAGAAGAACAAAATAAATTATTCCAGGCCCCAAGTGAAAAAATATTTCATTTTCGACTAAGAATCTTAAATAAGAGTTATGAGCTTAAATGCCTCATTTAATCCAAATCCTAGCACACAATGGTGGCATAGCTCTTACCTATGATCTGAGAAGATGCTTCTCAGGACAGGAAAATTCATCTCCAAATTGACACTGGTTTTGTAGTCCCTTCCTACTTCAAATCACACCTATTTGCAGTGAAATCCTGGTTACTGTATTAATATCAGGAAAGATGAAGCTGGGATTTTTCTCCATCCCCTATTTCCAGCACTCCACCTCTTCCTAGCTGAGAACTAAGTCCTTCTTCCTCTCTGAAAACATGTTTCAACAAAGGGGTTCATCAGACTTCTTTGGCAATAGATGCTACCCTTCCAGAAGCTGGGATCTAAACTGGAAAGCTTAAACTCATGTTCATGTTGAAAAGGAAAAAGCATTCATTTTCAGACATGTTTTCCATATGTGGCTCCGATGAATCAATCAGTCCCTGTACTTCAGATCATCTCTGCAACCTCTGGCTCCTTACACAGGAATACTGAAAACCTCCGAGGTCCAGCACACAGCAGCAACCTCTGCCCTTGGTTTTCTTGGGACTGACAGGGTTTGGCTGGGTGAGGTGGTACAGAGCGGTTCACTTAGCCAAAGGTTTGGAAAATGAGAGAAGTAAATCATCTTCAGTGTTTCTTTACTGTCCACAGTAACTCTGAAGTGTAACTAAAATTCAATTATGTAGGTGCTTCCTGCCCTAAAATTATGCAGCAGCTGTTTTCCAAATGCAGTTGTTTGGAAAATGCTATGCATTTGGAATAATTATTCCAAATATTGATAGCAGTTCTTTGCTATGACTACAACAAAAAAAAGTTATTCTCTATTACTAGATAATTTTCCTTAAACAAGCGACATCATATTGCCTTTTCCAGCATGAAAACAACACTTTACAAACACCTCTCTAAAGTGGGCTTTTGGACTGCGCTGTCAACCTAAAGGAACATAGTGCACAGTTCCCTTTGAGAGGCTGTGGATTTTTCTGAGAAGCCAAGTCCTAAACTAGCAAGATCCCATAAATACAATTGCATTTGTAAAGATACATAGTGACCCATGCTTTTCTTAAATAATAAGTCTTGACATCACAATCTCATTCAAATCATCGAATCTAATTTAGCTCTTGCTTTGCACCAAAGCATATATAAAGAAACCCTCCATCTGTCACTGCAGGAATGACTTCTCTCCCTAAAATACCTCACATTTCCACAGAAAACCAGGCCTAAATAATGATTCATTGCTATAGAATAACTGCACAAAAGGCTGCTTTAGTATCTGCATGTAAGGACTCAAAGTACATTAAAACGTCCAGTGTGCATTGATAGGATTCCCAAAGGCTGGAAGTGGAAAATGCCTTCTATTAAAGTACTCCCCTTCCCAATTAAGAACCAAATGCTAAATTAAGTAGGTGTCCAAAAAGTTAGTGAGTACAAATAAAGGAGCTGTTTTCTGTTTTGCTGATCAGTAGAGAGTTATGGCTTAATCTGCTCATATCTTGCCTAAATTAACAGATCTGATACCTAATCTGCTGTACCACACGCACTACCCTACTACGAGGGAAAATTATGGGCAAATCCAGGCAGAAACCCACACACAATAATGTGCTTAGCAAAGCCAGGCAGTGCCTTCCAGTATCTGCACTTAGCTATGAACTACAGAGGTCTCAAACACCAACAGTTTGCTCAGTTAAAGCCTCATTCTATTTCCATGCTGGTTTTGTTGCATCTCAGAATGACTTGAGCTCTGGAGAATGTGATCCAGCCCATTCTTTCTCAGGCATAGCAGGCACTAGGGTTCAATTCCAGCAGATGAAGAGACAGATGAAAATGTTAGTGGGGTGAGAACAAAGCAACACCAAACCTTTAAAACCTCATGATGCTCTCACCCAGGCTTCTCTGTCCCCTGAGAAAGATGAATCAAAAACATTACAGTATTTGTTTTTGTCATGATTGTTAGAAGTCTCATAACTGAACAAACCATAGAAAGAGTACACAACATTGTGGCAATCAGGTAGATCTATTCATCTGCTTTCCTAGCTGCTGTTTCTTCCTGCACTGTGTCCATCCCTGGATGGCTGAGGACAGTGCCAGCAGTCTCAAGGAAAGGCTCAACAAGTTGCACAAAGCTCTGACCAGCTCCTCCAGGTCATGCCCTGCTAGCACATCTGCTATGACAAACCAGCCGCACACGGTGAGACCTCAGTCTCCAGAAATGCCAGCATGGAACTTTCAGGAGTACTACATTCACTTGCAAAAGGGAAAGTGTTTAAGCCTCCCATGTAACTTTGTCTGTTGAGGATGTTGATTCAATATGATAGAAATGTTTCTTAGATTTGTATTCATATCATATTCTTAATGGCTCTGAAGAGTTATTTAATGTCAATTAAATGCTATTATAGTGTCAAAGGGAGTTCATTTTCAATAGATATTATTCTTCGTTAATACTCTGTTGCAGTAGTTCTACACTTTTATTTCAGTAATGGTACAGCAAAGTTAACTGCCTCCAAATGAACTTAAATAATGAACAATATAATTTTGTTCCCAAAGAAAATTATACTGGCACTTGCCTGTCTGCCTCTCCAGTCTAATACATGGTCTCTCCTCTTTGTTTTCCAATGCTGAACAAACCACAAGGAGTAACTACATATGAAAATGCAATAATATATGAACTACTGTCTGAGTAGGTCCTCTTCCTCCTTGCACGATTTCTAACAATGTGTTGCCTCTTTTCTGGCTTCTACACTTAGCTACCAAGGATAAACTCATTCCTTTTTGCCTTTTTTTTTTCTCTATGCTTCATTCTCCTACCCTTCATCCAGTTTTAGGCTCTCTCTCACTGTAATGATTCCTCTGGTATCTTCCTAGCAATTCCCTGCTTCCTGCTTTAATTAAAAAGTCACAACAGCAGTTTTCATCACTTTTCCTCCCTTTAATTAGAAGCCCATGATTTTACATGACACTCAAATGCTGCTTTTTGAGCTAAATCTGGTGTAATACCTCTTTCATCCACTCCTTGCATTGACTCCTTGTCTCTAACAGACCTGTGCTCTGTGTAGATTTATTTAACTAAATCTGTGCTTTTTGTCAGCTTTGTCTCAGTAGCAGGACACTGTTATAGGCCAGTACTTGGTAACCTGTCTCCAATGCGATGTGACTTTATTTTATTATTTATTTATAATGCTTTCAGGTTTGTCTCACATCTGTTCTATATGAATTGGCACAGAAATGACTGGCCCTGTGGTGCAACAAATGTGATTGAAAAGCATGAAGTTCTTTCCAGGTTACATCTGGTCTGATAGATGAAGGTTAGATTGACAGGGGTGAGAGAACAAGACCGAGCATTTCTCTTCTCCTATAAGCCCTGGAAAAGCCTGGTTAAGTGAGAATTTCACAATTTGCTGTCCTCTGTCACTGCTAAAAGACATGTTTCAAATACATTGTCAAATACATCCTCCTTTCTGATTTCATGTTTAGATGCACCTGCTTAACACAGAAATGCACTGCTTTGGAGGGTGACAGGGGAGCAGTTACTGAGAAAGAGTAGAAAGGGTCAGATTGAAGCAGAACACCTCACTCACAGCACTGCCCAGCACCATCTTGGTTTTTTTCCCAGCAGAAATCACCATGCTTGGCAGGAGAGGAAAACTGCAACCTAAGTCTCATACTGACATACCAAGATACTTCTAAACTTCAGGTTAATCAACCTCAAAGCTTGTGATTACCCTCTCTCCTACAGCTTAGATAGAGCTGCCATTACCCCTTTTGCCTCAAGAATGTCACATATTTGATGTTTCACAATATGTGTGAGCTATGGGGGTCTATTCTAATTAAGTCACAAGCAGTTATACGAGTCTAATTATGTAACCAAGGCAATCATCGTGTTCAGAGTTTGACATCTTTTTCCAAATGTTTTGTCCAAGAGCAACTTGTATTCCCAAGAACTTGCTCTCAGAAGAATTTTGCACAAGACTTAATGAAGGCTGTGCTGTCTTCCAACAGCTTTCGATCCAGAGATGCCCATATTCCCAGAGTCTCTGACTGGACTTACAAGGTGTATTTTTCTCTCTGTTGCTTTCCAGCTTTTCTCTTTGTCTAGTACCTTGACTTCTACCCTTTAACTAATGTAGTTACTAACAAAGGGTTTGAAACAAACAGTGCTTTATGCTGAAAAAAGTATAAATGGTAGCTAGATTGCTCATTATCTTGAAGACAACCTGTGGTTGCCTGAAAACATCCCCAGTCACAGCATGTTCAATCACAGTAATATGTCATTTCCTGAGATGACTTGAACTGTAGCATGAATTCATTCCTAAACATCACGACACAGTAAAACAAAGACACATTCAACTGAGAAAAAAATAATATGAAATTATGGTGATAGGTATCCATAAAAGCAACTATGGAACTCAGTTTTGGATACAGAACTCTGATGAAATGGAAATAAATCAGGAGGTCACTCTAAAATATTTCTGCAGGAAGTAATGCCAAGGCATTGTATATTTGGACTTGCAAAGAGAGAGAGGGTGCCATTTTCCAGAGGTGATTAAGGGTGCATGGATACAGAAAGACTGGTCATGGTATAGCATATAGCTAGAAAATGTCCAAAATCTGAAATGTGTAGGATTAACACTGAATATTTCAACTATAATTTCACTAATTCAAAAAATGTCTTACTGTCTCTTCTCAAGCAGGCCAGGATATACCAAGGTGATCTACAAGCTCCCTTGTCTTTGGGCTATTATTCCTAACAGTGGTGCAGAGTCTCGCAAACGTGCACACGGTAACTTTGGCTCTGTGCCTCAGGAGAGGCTCAGTCTAACACTCACAACATACAGACTTGAACAGCTTGGACATGCTGGCCACTACTTTATCATAATAACTATAAAATTCATGGCAAATATCTTAAATTACAAGAACTGTGATCTGCCTTTTGCCTTGCAGAGAGATTTAGCAGAAGTTTGGGGTTTTTTTAAACAGCAAAAAACATAGGTATTGCAAGTTAGTCGACCAAAACAAACATATAATTTTGTGACCTTTCATATAATTTTGAGACCTTTCATACTCCTTTTAAAGTGTTTATGTCATTAAATATTTGAATTAGTACCCTAGCTTTCCTTTCTAGTTTCACAACGAATTCCAAAAGCTCTCAATTCAGACACAAGCTACAGCATACTACAAAAGTGACAACAGTAACTTTACCAAGTAGTTTTTCCCAAATGGAATGTAAAAAGCCCAACGCTGTTTCTGGAACTAAAGAAACAATTTTTCTCCTAACAATTCAGATTTCATTTCTCTATAAAGATCCAGACACAGGAAAGTTAGGCCACAGAAAGAGAGAACCCTCATGAGCTTCAGCTTTAAAAGTAGCTTTCTCCATTTTTTTTTTTTTAATCTAGCTTGCTGTCAACCATCAGACAGCCAAGCACTCTCAGCGCTTCCCTATTCTTCCCGTGTCAGTGGCAAAAGTGTTCTATTAATATAAAAATGAAACTGGGAAGCAGGCTGTAATGCAGGCTGCCTTTGCACAGCTCTGTCAAGAGAACAGAGGAGTAAAACAATCTTCTGTATAGTCACAAACCAGATGAAATAACGAAGAAAAACCTCCCCAGAAGAGCTCAAAGGGATTTGCTGAATAAAGACAGCAGCCATGCTGCTTCCCTGACAATTTATGAAAAGATGACCTCTCTGAAGATTTCAGATCTTTCCTATGAACAAACAAAGTTGTTCCAACCAGAATCCGAAAAGTCGTGATTGCAAAAAGGAATAAAGACAAAAGGTTTTAACTACCTCAGTCTGTATTTAATTCCTTAAAATACTTTTAGTAAAAATATCATCCTGGCTCTTTGAGTCTTCACTAGGGAGAAAAAAGTAGCACATTTTACAGAGCACACATAGGCACAACACCAAGCCTACTGCAAATAAATACTTTTAATAAACTCACTGTGTGTGTTAAAAACCATTTCTTTAGTGAATTTTCCAAAATTACAACTGAAATTCTACAAAGTTTGCTTATTTCCCATATGCTGAAGTACCATTCAGACCACACTCTCCCCTTTCCTGCTGCCTATCTTTCTGGAAACAGCAGTGATCATAGAATGGTGGAATGGTTTGGGTTGGAAGGGACCTTAAAAACCATCTATTTCCACTCTCTGCCCAGCCTGTGTTTGTGCTGGGATTCCCCTGGTGCCACATGGAGGACATCGTCCTTGGCCTTGCTGGAATTCCCGAGGTTTGCACAGGCCCACCTCTCAAGCCTGTCTGGGTCCCTGGGGATGCATCCCTTCTCTCCTGTGCCATGTACATGAGCACTGTTTCCAGGAGGATCTGCTCCATGACCGTGCTGGGCACAGAGCTCAGGCTGACTGGCCTGGAGTTTCCCAAGTTATCCTTCTTTCCCTTTCAAAAATGGGGGTTAATCATATATCATAATCATACAGCTGGGCTTTCAAAACATAAGCTTTTTAAGCGTTCCTTTAAGCCTCTGCTTATCTCAAAGTACATTAGCTAAGTCCTATCAAACTGAGTCAAACTGTTGGGATTTGGTACTACAGAACACAGTGCTACTATCAAGAAAGGTGATTCCATTATTTTTATTCCCTTACTACCAGAAGCTTAGGTTTCTGACGTATGGAGTACATGCTATTTAAATTTAAACTCATTACTACTGAATATCTGCTGCAATGTTAATATTTTATTGTAATACACAGAGATCTCCAAATATCTCAGGTCAACATGACTCAGAAGGCTCGAAGGAAAGTGGAAAAAAAAAACCCATGCCAAGAATCATAACAAGGGTTTCAGCATCTGTTGTTCTACTTGGTTTCCCATAGCAATATTTCATTGTAAGACTGCAAATTACTCATGCATATTCTTTCTTCCCTATTATGGGCCTCAGTTTTATGAAAGGCTCTCTAATTTGTAATGAACAGGTTACCCTTTCTATTCAATGCAAAATGAATGACCCTTAGAGAATTAATCTCCTGTAGCTCAAGTCTCTTTTAGCCATTTAATTTGACAGTAATATTATTTCAGGAATATTTCTGGTTTTATTCTTGTGAAAGGCAATACCAAGGAAAAATCCAGAGAGACTGACAAGCAGTACATATAAAGCACAGGCAAATAGAATGCTGAAGAAAACAACAACCCCCTAGTAATGAAACACATGGACACAGCACGTAGATATAGAACGCAAAAGCAAGGTCATGGAAACATCTACTATGTTTTGGTGAGAAGCAAAGACTTTATGTTTCAATGGCTTTAAGCCAGCCAATAACGAATACGATAAAAAAAAACCTTCAAGAGTAACTTACCACTTAAAGGATAAGCTTGACTGTGCTTTGTTTTAAAGCATGTGCCACATTTCAACATCACAGAAAGAGCTTCTCTACCAGACTGGTACATCAAAAATGTTCAAAGCTCTTAAAAAATCTTGCTTCCTTTGACTTTCACATTGAAAAGTATAACTGATGGTATGTGCAGAATATCTATGCTACTTATTATCCAATATGTATTTTTGCATATTTTTGTAAGTTGAGACTGCTGGTTGAGCTTCTTTTAAATGCAAAGGAGAAGGTAAGGCTGTTTGTGTGCATGAAAATGCATCCATCAGTAAGATTATTACAGTGTCTCTGGAGCATTAACTTTTTATTTCCTCCTGAATTTGTACTGTGCTTCTAAAAATAAGGCTTTGTTTCAAGATTTGACTCCCTGAGGCCATCTCAGTGCTAAATAAGAAATCTACATTCACATCTGTACCACATACTATACAAAACTATATGACTGAAACTTACAGCAATTCCTCCCTGGAGTGTCTGCTTGAGCATTTTCCTTCTCTCTCTAGCATGAACATCTCTGAATCAGTTTGTATTACAAGGCAGTAGATGAATCAGGCACCTAAGAACAAACAAGAGCTCCAGTCCCATCCGGGCACTGAAGTCTGGAGCACTGGGAGGCAGCAGGCTCACTCACCCACGTGCAGGGCTGAGCCCAGCCATGAGATACAGGAGCAGAACATTACAGAACAGAGGCAGCATTATAAAGTTCCTGTCTGAATGCCTGAACCACTAGGATTCTTGCAAAAATGCAAATGGGCACTTCTCTGCAAAGGCTACAGACTCTCCACAGCCTCTGAGTTATCTCTTCATAATTTGTCTTCACTGGTAAGGTTTAGGCAACTTTACTGGCTCAGCCACACAGAGTTTTCATGAGGATAAGCACAGCAGAGACTGATGAACACAATGATGAGACTATGGCGACTAGGTAACTAAATTTTTGCTTCTCCTATGGTTGATTCTGTCTTTGGGCTGCTGCCTAAATTTAGGGGAAAACAAGAACATAAAAAAATTTGGATCTTGCATTTCTTTGTGCCTTTGCTTTCCGAACTTCAAACGGCATAGCTGTTCCTCGTGCATTTTTGTTCTGAAGCGGTGAGGAAGCATTTCTGGGGCACTAAAAGCATATTCAAGTGCTGACATGAGCTGAGTGTTCCACATTGACATTTAGGGGATTGGAGAGTATCAGGCTAAAGCTCTTCTGTGTCTAGAGGGACTGGTTTCAGGAGCATGGCTGTATCCCGTGTTCACTGCATTAGTCCTAGAGGGTTCTTCCGGAGGCATTCCTAAAACTGCCAGTGCACTCAAGATAGAGGAAGGCTTCCCTGCCAGCACAGCTAATGAATAATACATTAATCAATTAGAACCTTTAGAGGATAGGTAATTATCTGGACCTTCACGAAGAAACTAGAATATCAAGCATCCCCTTTAAATCCTTGACATCTGGAGGCACAGACTTCAAATCCTGTTACAGCTCCTACAGGTGAACCAAATTTTAAAGGGTTCTTAACTATGAACCACAAATGGTCTAAAAACTACCCAAGAAGGAAGACTTTTGTTTTCCTTTTCATGGAATCACTATACTTCTGTCAAATAGGATGATAAATTAATCTAATCAGACCACAAAAAAAAAATAGAATTTTAAGTGTTTTTGCAAATAATCTTTCTCCAGTAATAAGCAGTAATCATCTGCTACAATTATGTATAGATAGAATTATTAACTATAAATGTGTAATGTCAATGTTTAATTTTGTCTGTTCCTTTTGTAAAACATGCAGAAAGATTAACATTTTAGAGAACTCATACTGTAGATACATGGCAGAAACACTCTTAAACTGTCAGATTAACGCAGAAGAAAATCAGACTCTCATATTCAGATCTTTTTTTTTCCCCACTCATTTTATTTGAATTTAAGTAGCAGTGTGATGTTTCTGTTCCACCTACCTGTCATCTTTGAAGCTGATTTTTAAATCCATTAACCTGATTAGTCAAAGTAAATGGTAGCTTGAATAGTAATTTAAGCCCAGTGTAATGTAATTTGGAGAACAGAGAATTTATTTTAAATGACAGTTCATAGAAGTGTATATGTCTCTTATACATACTAAAACAGGCACAAGCATTTTAAATTCTAAGGCTAGTTCTACATATTAATTTAGACTTAGTCAGAAAGAGTTAGGGAAGCTATATGCTTCAAAAACAGATTTTAGGTACTAACATACAAAATGTATTTATCAATTTTTAAAAGAAAGCGTCTCAACTGTATTAAAATTTTAAGATGATTGTGGGCAGATGATTCTGATTTTGGAAGAGAACTTTTCAAGAAACAAAATAAGTAATGCAAATAATGCACAACATCTTCTAGACATCCTTGACATGATCCTTGGACAGAGACAGCACATGCAACCCTGTGGTCCCTGGGATCTTTCTGCAAACCTGAAGTGACACATGGTGACACAAGTGGCTGCCTGAATCCTTTAGGAAATGCTGGACTTCAGTTATTTTAAGTTTCTGGCCATACAAAAGACAGGATATAAGCAAAATTTACGTTAATAACAGTTTGAAGTGGAGAAAAGCTTTTTTTTTTTTTCTGTACAAAAATCAAGGCAGTGTAAACAAAACGTGTGTCAGGTGTTTTATTTGCAGCCACACGGCCCTTCATGGGCCCCCTCTGCCTATTGTTTTAATCTCTTCACTCCCTGCACAGAGGCTCTCTCCACCAGGATCAGGGGTTATTTATAAAGCACTCGTACTAGCCAGGGACTTGAGACAGCATCAGAGACAAGATTTTAGGACCATTTGCAAAATCTGCTTTGGCAGCCTTGTGAATTCTGGAAGCAGAACCAGGAAAACACAGGACTAAAATTTTCTGCTACTTCTAAGTTCTTTTTAAGGCCACTCTTCAGAGGCCTTAAACTAAACTGCAAACTGAATTTAAACTGCAAACTAATTCCCCTTGGATCACGACATTGGCTTAATGCAAGAGGAACTATCCCCTAAAATTTGGTTTAAAGATAAATTAAAGAAAAAAAAAGGTGCTATAAAAACCCCCAAACTATTTTTTTAGGCTGCATGACTGATATATTTTTATTCCACACACAGGAGAAACATTTGATAACCCCACTCCGAAGAATACTATGCCTAATTTTTTTTTCACTTTTGTAATAGTCACTGATTTGTGTTAGAAACAGTTTTATTTTAGGCTTTAGAAATTTGTATTGAAATCCTCCCAGCAGTGTAGCAGTTGTCTTCCAAAAGAGAAATAAATGAGTGTCTTGTACAATGTCTTATACAACACTGAAAGAATATGATTTTTAAGAAAGATATTTAATTTTGCATAAAAAGCTGGTAATTTTAGCCATTGGTCTCCGAGGTGTTAATACGACTATGATACCCTTACCTGTATTTCAGGCAATCATAAAAACTCAGAAATAGATTAAAGCAAACACTGGAGCCTTTAATAGCCAAGGGAAGTATGAAAGATAAAGAATTGCAAGGAACAAAGGATAACACTTGAGCCAAGATGCAATAGGAGACTTCTGACAAAAAACAGAGAAAAGATTTTGTATAAAGTCTTTTCCAAGTATCCTGTAGAGCTGCTCAGATTTTACAGAAGTCCTGCACTAGGGGATTCCTAATCCCTATCATCATCTTTACTAGAAGATGTAAGAATACTCATCGGGATTCTTCTGTCAAATGAGCCCTCAAGTGGTCTATTTCTTCTCAGATACCAATTGTAGAGAGAGTGCTGTTTCTCTCCATGGTAAGATTGTTGGAGTCTCCAATCTGGATACTTTAAGAGCTCTACTGAATAGATTCAGTTTTGAGCTGTAAGTGGATAAGAAAGGCCAAGTATGTCAGATGCAAGATATTTTAAAATCATAAAATAAGTAACAGCTCAGAAAGAGTTTCACTAAAAGAGTGATTAAATTAATACAACTGCTATGTTCTCAAAGTCCTTAGCAGAATGTTGGAGACAAATGCATTTGTTTGGTAACACCCAGTAATGTATTCATGTTCTACTAATTAAAAATATTTCCCATGAAAATCTTCAAGGGGATGTATGCAAGAATGTAAACCTGCAATCCTTAGACAATGCTAGTATGGGAACTGACAAAGAAATAAAAGCTTTATGCTACACGTTGCTGAGCTCAGGTGGTCACACCTGTGACCTCTCTCACAAAGGCTTCCTTTACCCAGCATGGAAAAGCTCTCACAACAAACAAGGCTCCACTGACACGATGCTACTGGAAAAGACACCAAAATCCAGATGATAATATGGCCCACGGGCAACCTGCGAGGATTTGGAAACTGTTCTCGTTCCAGCAGGCTGCAAGTGGCATTTGCACATCTCCACTGCAACCACAACCAACAGGAGACTGCAGAGACCCACCCTACTCTTGAAAAAAAGCCCAGACCACAGCAACTGAAAATCCCCTCGAGCAAAGGTCTGTGCCACAGTCACACCCTGCTGCTCCAGCGTTTTGTGCCACCCCCCAGATTTTTTTGAGCCTGCTCCTGAGTGCACACTCGTTACAACAGAAACAAAACTATGATGGCAAATGGGACCCAGTCAGCAACACTTTTACTTCCTGACTTATGAGGAGTTAATTCGCATCTTCCCAAATTGCTTTTGAGGGAAATCAATCTTTCTCCCTATTTTAATCTCACTTGGAAGCTAAAGAAGTTCCTGAAAGAAACATGCTCACAGTAAACGTCTACTGCAAAAAAGTATATAAATATCTGTCAGCTTCATCCAAACAGTCCTGCCTGGCCTTTTACTTACTGCTTTCTCAGCAAGACAATCACAGAAATCACACAGGTAACTTATATACAGCTTTATAAATTACAGTACTATCAAAGTCAATTTAATTTTACTTATCTATGTGGAAGTCCACATGTTGGGTGCAGGTGATACCCACAGCGAGAGATCCATCAGATCCACGCTTCAAAGGAAGGGTTTGAGTCTGGTGTTTTAAGCAGGTATCTGTTGTGTTTTCAGATGCTACAGAGAGATCTTTCCATTTTCATGGATCATTAAGAGTCCTTATGGAGCACAGCACTTGGACTTTTCTGCTCGAGCCCTAACATTTGCTACTTAGCTGCTCTCCTCAGACAATTACTGTTACTAGCTTTTGCAGGATGTATGGCTGTCTATGTTATTTGTGACCCGTAGTGGATCTAACTATGTGTCCTGCAACACGATAGCTGTTAAAATGATTCCCTTAAACTGCTCCACTGAATATCACTAATTGATTTTAGATGTGATGATCATAAGCTGTCAGATTCTTCCCTCTAGAGGTCTGCCTGATTTAACAGCAGAATGACCAGGCTGCAATATATTCAATTTTTTCATAAACTGATTAAGAAAACCTATATTATAACATAAAATAGCATCTTCCACAGCAACAGTATATAAAAAAAATGATAAAAAAATGCCAATTACTTTTTCACCTACCCAAAAATACCACTGCATTAGATCTTAACACTAAATGAAAAGAAAAACAAAACAAAATCAACTCCCAAAGCATACACCACTGCTATTGCTTTTCAGGGAGTTATGGACTAATGCTAGTGCTGACATTAAATAACACTAGAATTATGTAATGCTGACAACGATAATTAATGAACATTTTGTCACTGAAAAAGAGAAAATAAGATCATGAAAGAAATTAAAGGTAAAAAAGGAATCTGTGACTAATCACCAGAAACATCCCTTTAGACATCATTTAGTACCAGAAAACGATCATCATGAGTGATCAGTGTTATACCTGATATCTGGCTAACTACCTTAAAATATCAAACACAAGAAAATTTTCTTACTCTTCATTTTTACTTTTTTTAAATGGTGGATCTTCTCCTAATACCCAAAAATCTGAGCTAGTGCAAAAAGACAATTTCTTCCCATCCCACACACAGCCTTCTCAGAGAACAATCAATCACTTCACAAGACTGTTCTGCATGTTTAAAGTTCTGCTCATGTTCTATGGAATCTTCTGTTATATACAACAAGACAAATGTAATCCATCCAATATTTCCTTATGTATTACTTTATTTAAATTGCCTGTTGGGGTTTCAATGGAACCAATTCAGCTACCAGATTTTTCTTTAAAAAATGGGCTCAAAACCTGGACAAAGCCTTCTAGCTAAATGCAAACCAGAGTTTTGATGATATATCCTTAGAAGGCAATTACCTCAAATTATAACTATCATATTATTAACTTATTTAGGGGAGTTAGACATAAAATATAAGGAACCATTTTTGCTGCTCAGCACAACTTACACTTTAGAGTTCATTTTCCCAATTATAGTATTTTGTATTTCCAGGGACTGCCCTTTCAATTTGTCAAAATTATTACCCCATACCCAAAAATGTTTACAACTCCATCCATGTTGGCATCATTCATAAATGCTAAGCTCCACTACTGCCATTAAAATAAAAATAAACCATGAGAACTAGATCAGGATGCCAATCTGGGCGCAAAAGAAAACTGCTGACAGTTACTCCTTGACATTCATTTTCCAGCCAGAGGTGTCTTTGCTTCTTGAAGGTTTCTCTTGAACGCAGCCTAATTTGCTTAAGAAAAGCACACACATTCCTATCAAGACTGAGGAACTGACACGTAGGTTCTTCCAAGTTATTCGTTAAATCATATATTTCAGCATGGAAAAAGCATTCATCAACCTTCCCAGAAGAATAATTGTATTGAAGCCTCAACAAAAGACCTGACAGCAACGGCTCTGCCATCAGAACTATGATGTTCAACTCAATAAAAGCAAATTTGTTTTTCATGCTAATAAAGAAATACAAGCAAACTGGTTTTCAGCATTTATTACACCTATATGAGCTACTTCCTTTTTACCAGAGAAAGTAAGCACAAATGAGAGAGTACTTCTATTCATTGACTCAAATTCGTAGGACACAAATGTTGCTCATCACCTGTATTTTACAGGCATTTTAAGAACAGATAAGTATTATCTACATCACCAAACATCAACTGGGCAGTCTTTTTCATCAGCTGAAAGTGATACTTCATTTATTTTGGCTGAATGTTATATTTCTGTCAATTAAAATGACAAAGATGACAACGTGGGTGCCAGGGATGAATACAATAGTACATCAATGTAAAAATGGAAATAAACTACGTTTGGCATGATTCACGATCCCATTAAAATACACTTCCCCCTCCACTAACAGGCACCTCAGTCCAAGTTTGTTCTTTTAAAGGAATAATCCCAGCATGTCTTTACAAGGCAGGTTTTCACTTACCACTTCTAATAAAATCCACCAACCAAAATAAAACTTACGAGTGTCCTTTTGCCTTGAATTTCTTCACATTCCACGGGCAGACAATCAAATCTGGCTCTGGATGGCTGCATAGCTGTGATCATGTCACACAGGGTAAGAATAAACACAAAGACGGGCAAGGAAGGATAAAACCTCAGAAAGCCTTTTTTTTGTGGCTCCACAGTCCTTTCATTAGACGACACAAAAGTGAAAAGGATGATATTTGAAGAGCATTTTAAAATGCTACTGGACTGTTTGGTAAGGCTATTATTCAGTTCTAGCTGTGATCTGCTAGTCTCCAGCTATCTTCTGCATTCTCCATAAGAACAGATTGCAACACAAATTGCAACAGTGACTTGAATTAAGTATAATAATACATTTTTCAGATATATTTTCAGCCTTCAAGGACTAAATATATGTGATGGATAAAGCCCCACCTAAATTTGTACTCCCACTGCATCAATTTAGGTACAGGGGTTATCTAAGAACTGAAATATTAAATAAAGAATGGAAACTCTACTGGACTGAGTTTGTCTGCATGGGAAGGCAAAAGGTCCACTGTATTAAACTGCTGCCATCATTAGTTGCTTGTCTTGAACTATCCTGTGCCTTCTCAATGCATTTATTTACATGCATCTCCACGTAGCCTGGCATTTGAAGGTGAGTAAAAGTCGCACCATTTCACATTAGAGAAGGTAAAGGATCTCAAAGCACACCTTTTGGTGAAGAACTTTGTGTGGTCTCGGACCAAATGATCACTCGGCCCTTATGGCTGCAGAATCCATATCCTGCTCCACACAGCTGCTTCCATCCTGAAGATAACAACTCTATATTTAACAGACTGCAGAGAATTTCCAAGAAATGTATTAAAAGTCCCCCTATGGGTTAGTCAAAGGAAGAAGAAATGTCTAAATTCCAAGCAAAAATTGTTCCTAACTCGCCCAGATCCAGGCTTTTACAGGCTGTAAGCTCAGCAATTCAGCTTCTTCCTCTGTTGCCTGTGGAAGAATTCCTCTAGCTAACAGATCAAATCTATCCTTACTTTCTGGGTAAGAAGAAATTATGATTTCTGGTGGAAAATAAATCAGAATTTCAGTAATGATAAACTATGATGTATTTCACAGTAAAATTTGCTGGAATATATTTATACAAAATTTCATAAGTCACTCAGATGCTACTCCTCTATTCGATTTTCTTCACCAAGCCATATTTACTCTCACCAAGAGTGTTTGTTCCAAAGTAAAGCACTTGATATCCTGATCTCCCAAGCATATGCTAGGTGGATGAAAAGTACCATGTGGCTAAAAAAAGCCTGCATGCAACACTTCTTCCACTTCAATGAGAGACGGGCAGCCTACCAAAAATTCTGAAAATCTTTTCACATAGAAGGATAATTTTTGTGCAGAATTCTAAAGATAAAAATAGCAGATTAGGAGTATGTTTGTACAGCAAAACACTCTGCTTAAGGATCCCTGTAGCAGACCAGGTCCACAGCACAGGGGATATGCAGTGACATGGTTCTCCTGGTAACATATCCAGGAACATTACAGGCATTTCCAAAATGGGTACCACATGCACGAGCATGAAGAGTTCAATGAGTCTCTGCAAAATTACATGTGAAGAAAGTTGTCTCCCTAATTCTGTGAAACCAAATCCATGTCTTGGACCTGTGGGTCCAAATAAGCATTTAGAAAGCACAGGGATGAGTCCTCCTAATACCCCCATCCCCTGGAGCTCGGGGGTGCAATGGGAGAGGGGAGGAGAGCACTGTGCACATCTCCTCCCTGGCTGCCCACAACAGCTGAGGTGAGGTTTTCCATGATAGGAACAATGAGAGGAGAGAAACTCACACTGACTTGGCAGAGAAAGGGGTCAGAGATGTCCCCTTTTTACTACATTTTTTTTTTTTAAGCACATGGTATTGTAATTCAAAGAAACTCTCTGCTATTCTTCTCCCTGAAGTGCAAAATTACAAATGGTGACACCAAGCTAATCTTTGTGAACATTTAATATGGGAAGCTATAATAAGACAAAGAGCTCAGAACACCCCAAATATATGCTACATATGAAAGAAAAAGAATAGTTCCCTTGTCAACAGCATGAAACATACTGGATGAGATCAGGATTATGACTGTCAAAATCTGTCAACAGCATTTAGAATTTTCTGTGTTCCATTGCATATTTCCCTGTATCACTGAAATCCAAATAATATCCTCAATGACTGGAGACAAGATAGGGATTTACAAACGTCAAAAACTGCTTTGTGCACTGATCATAAGTAAGAGTTTATGAACTATGCATTGTGTAAGAGCAAACTACTGCACTGCTTTATAATTACTAAATTCAGAATTGTATAAAAAATTTGAATCAGCAATTTAAAAAGGAAGATCTCCTATTTCTACTGTATAAATCAAAAGCAAATTGCACACAAGAGTACTCATAATTGCATGTGTTAACAGAGCATATACCCACAGCTAATGAACAACCTGCCTTGCAATGATGATAAAGCTGATACAAAACTGTCTGTCAGTTTTGCAAGACTGAAATAATTTTGATCTCTAAGCAGCTTTCAGGACACAGCTCTTTGCACAGTATTTCTGCCTTCTCTCAGGAGAATGACATAAGCAGTTTTGAGATAATATGTTAGGTTTGGATCAGATATTCCAACCTTTTCTGACACTGTACTCTGCCTTAGAAATAGTGTCAGAAACCCATGGCTTTTATGAGCATTTTAGCCACTGCAGAAGGACTAGCAGCTGCTGTGTGATCAATGACTAACATTTCTAGCAAGAATGTGAGACCCGAAATGCGTTTTTAGACAAAAAGTATTAAAGCTAATAGGAAAACCAATAATTTCTATTGTTTCTTTATCCATTAAGAACTAAGTCCTACATACATGACACTGAAAATAGACAGCAAGCATTGCTACCATCAACATAGTGAGTACCTCAAGAGAAATTTTAAAAACTGCCTTAGCACTGCGCTTCCCAGCAAATGCTCTCCGTCACTTTATTATCCAAGAGCATGCAATGAAGTAAAGACTCCTGTCTGGACTTATGAGAGGTGCTTTCCTACTCTGAAGTTAGGAGAGGTAGTTTTACATTGAGAGATACTTTTCACTTGAGAAGAGGAAAAGATCACTATTTTGATGGAGAACATCTCTCTCTCCCGAGGCCAAAGAAAAAGCTTTCCTCTGCTGAACGAAAAAGCTGATCCAGGAATACTCAGGCCACTGCCAGTGAGTTTGAAAAAAATCAGTTATTTTGACACATATAGGTCTATTAACTGAAAAAAGCTCAAGCTGGCTCTAACCTTGGGAAGGGACACAGCACATTTATTACAGTTCTCATAAGGAAGGATTAATGTTAACTCTGCGTGTTGCTACGTGATCAGGCAAGTGATTACAGAGGAGGAACATTTCAATCAGAACAGTATGGCAGTTACAAGTACAGTAAAGCAGTCAATAATTTTCAGCATTGTTACCACTCCTGTGATTTAGAAGGAAACACAGTGCAGGACTGCACAGATTACATACAAAGAGTTTGTTATGCTGGCAAACAGAAGTTTCTAGAAAGCTTTAGTTGGGGAAAGCTTTTTCAGAAAAAAAAAAGAATCTGCTTTCACCTCATATAGGAAGATATGTTTGCCACTTAAAAGAGCATTAGTAGGTCTTTCATAAACTCACATATTAGTGAATGAGTTGTGAAGGTAACACTGAATTCAACTGGATTTCTACATCTGAATGTGTTTTGAGAGTGCAAGCTGAATACACATGGCTAATAACAGCTATGAAAACAGAAGCCTGCACTGAAAGGTAGCCGATAAGCCATTGCAGATGAACCAGCAACATCTCAAGCCAAAAAGCCTGAGATTTATGCTTGCAGTGGGTCGACCTTGGCTGGTGCTCATCAAGTTGCTCTGTCATTCCTCTCCTCAGCAGGAGGTGAAGGGGAGGGAGAAAATGAGATGGAAAAGATTCAATTTATTCTCGACTTCCCAGCAATGAAGCAATGTCCAGCCACTTCCTGGTAAGCAGGGCTTCACTAGGCATGGCAGTCATTACAGAAGACAAATGGAATAATGAGTGCCCCTGCCCCCTCTCCCTTATTGCTGAGCAGACATCGTATGGTATGGACTATCCCTGCGGTCAGCTGGATCAGCTGTCCTGGCTATGGCCCCTGCCAAGGTCTTGCCCGCCTCCAGCCCACAGGCAAGAGGGGAATGTTGGAGAGACAGCATTGCTGCGGTGCTCAGCCACAGCCAAAACACCGGGGTGTGAGCAGCACCTTTCTAGGGACCAACACAGCACAGCCCAGGGAGGGCTGCAACGTGGAAAATGAGCTCCAGCTCAGCCAGACCCAAGGCAATGCCAAGAAATAAGACTGCCTTGGCTGATGGTTACTCTCTTTCCCCAGCAAACCCCAAACCACTTGCATTTCTACGTGTGTTTTAGGCAACTTTTTCTTGTGCTTCCTTCATTCTGTTTGCAGGACTTAGGCTGCTTGGAAGGAACTGAGTGATGATTTCACGTGTAAAAAGCTGTGGAAATCTCAAATTACCTGTTTGAGAGAGTATCTGCATGTAAAAATGGCATTTTCATAGACAGCTGCTCATTTGATACATAGTAACATTTTATTACTTGAAAACAAAAAAAACCCCAACTTTTCCACTCTTTAGAGAAAAATTATTTCCCTGAATAAAACGCTCTCAAGTTTTACCAAGACTCTGATCAGAAGTGAGATTGGGTTTTTTTCTATATATTATAACACATAATCCTAAATTATTTAGAAAGTTTCATACACCTTTAAAATTCATAAACATACTCCATACTTATTTCAAGAACTGTTATAACAAGTACTGTTAATTTCTCTATTTTGATTAACAACTGTGAGGAAGATTAAAAAGCTTGCTTTTTTTTTTTCTCACGCACTTTGTTCCCAGGCACAATTCTACTTACTCAAGTAAGCTGCAGCACTTGAATAAAGTGGAGATTTATCTTCCTAGTTTCACAAGAGGAAAAATTGGAAGCATCTCACTCTTTGCATATGTTTAGCAGGTTTCATTCTTTCCTGATGTATTCCAAAACATGATTCTGTATGTGTCTGTATGTATATATATACACATAAATCAGTGTATAAATGTGTGTATATAGACACAATTGTCTCTGTTGCTTATTGCAATTTTACCACTTTATTAATCAAAATTAAATGGAAAATATGCATATAAATCCAACACAGGAAGGTTACTGTTACATATTCTGTTATCTAATATTTTTGTATTGTAACTTACTGGAACATTTTTTAGTACTACTTCTTTATAAAGGAATCAAAGAGAACTCTGGGGCAGAAACTGTCCATTCAACAACCCAACAATATTCAAATTTACTATGAACCTGTTATTTCTGAGGAGATTACTCATCTTATCTGTTTCACTTTCAACAAAACCTTAGTTTGAACCATTAAGAAATACATTTTAATGACAAAATTCTTCCACAGATGTTTCAGAAATCTGCTCACTTTCCAAATGAAGTAATTAAATCTGATTTCCATTGTACAGTGGCTCAGACTGGGGCAAGACAAAGTGGCCTGGACTTTCATTTTCCAAATGAAACACACACCAGAAAACTAAAAAAACCCATAACTGAGTAATCATTTTCAAATACAAGTTCAAAATGAAAAAAGTTACCATTCTGTACCTTTCAGGGACTGGAAACTTTGTGCGAATAAAAATTCACGGCAAGTTTAAAGGACTTAAAGAAGATGAATTAAATCTCTTGCCCACTAACTTTTTTTTTTTGAATATTTAAGAATATCCAGAAAGAATAGAGAAATTCTGCATGAATCTCTTTTGGCCTAAGCCCTCATCAACAAGAGGGGTTGGTTGGTTGCTCTCATACTCCGGAGCGCAGGCACTGCTGCTGTGGTGGACCTGCAGTGCATTTGCTCAGCCTTTCATGTGGACAACTGCAAATTGCACTTATTTTCTAGGGCCTTCCTGCCACTGCTGCCCCTATCACACTCCTTCGTCCTTTCTGACCAGACGCCAATGCTATTTAGCCAGTAATAGGCTAGAGCAACACTGTAAACAGAATTAATGTTTTGAGCTGCCAAGCTTGACCGGTACCTCGGTCCCTTATAGACACAGGTAATACGGGCCATTTGCAAGCAATAGGGGTGGTGCCCTCAGGAGTGAGAACAGCCCTCCACCTCCTCTCACCAGCATCAACACCACAGCTTCAAACTCCGTTCCCTTCATACAAAGGAATTGGCTCACAATTCCTTTTTAATGCAAAAGACAACTGGTGCCTCCGATAATTTTTTTTGCTGTTCCCAACAAGCAGACTGCAAAAACTTCATGTCTGCAAGGACTCAAATTCCAGTTAATGGAAAAAAAAAACCAAACAGAAAATGGGTGAGAGTGTACCACAGCATCTGTTGAGTGATTCATCCTGAAATGTTCATTTTTCACTTTCATTCTCTCACATCTGTGATGACTTAAAAAAATAAATCTGTGTTATTATTTAACTAACCTGACCTTTTCTTTTAAGAGTTTTTGGGTGTTCTCCTATAACTTTTGTGCATTCCATATCTGGATTCGCCATAATATAATTAATAGTAAGATATATAAAATGGAGGAGAAGAAACCTTAGATAATTCATATGAAATAGAATAGGATGTGATGAACAAGTCAGTGATTTATTATTCCCAGATTGATATGCCACAAGAAACACTTCCAGTTGAATCATTAGTTTCACTGATTTCCACACCATTTCACTTGTAGTTTTAAAGGAAAAAGAAAAATTATTTTCAGTAACAAAAATGACATAATATTCAGAATTCAGTATGGAAACAGCAAAACAACAAAACTAGATTACAAACCATTCAAAAATTGCTTGTACATGAAGGTGTTACAGTAAGAGACTGGGCATCAAACTTTCAGTGCCTGAATCCATATAATGAAAAAGAAAAAAGGCACACATTTTTAAAATCCCAGTGTACTGAAAAACTCTAGCAAACTGAACTCCTCAAGAGAAGAGGGCAAAGACACAAGTATTTCAGAAGCTGCAGTATTTCAGAAAAATACTCAGAAGGCAGGATTCACAGGTAGTTGTAAAGCAGCACTCCCAAAACTTTGGAAAAAACTGCATCAGAAATTATGATACATAGACCAAAAAGGAAGGAAAGCAATAAAAAAGGAAAAATTCTGATGAGCAACCATCTCACAGCAATCCTCTGAATAAATTTTCTAAAATCACTAAACTTCTGGGCACACATGCACACACCCTATCCAAAAGGTTATTGAAAAAGTACTTTAAATTTATGAAGTCCACTTTCTCAGCAGCCTTATGTCATTTCACAGCTGAAAAACAAAGCCACCAAAAACTGCATCAGTGTGGGTGGTAAAGCTCTTATCTCTTACCAGGCTGCAAAATGAGGGGAAAAAACTATAACCCAGATTGAAGATGATGACCTGAAATATTCTGAGTCCGTATTAAAACACAAGTCTATCATTTCTTATGTAACTTATTGTAGCTTCTCTTCTCAATTAACAGTACAAAACATAAATACACTGCCCAGTAATGCAATATTTATTAGTCAATGCCAATGTTAGCCATTGACAAGTTATGCTCATCCTAAGGCAGTGAAATCTAATTCCAAAGCACCCCCAGCATGGGGCCTGTGCCCCTCTGGCTCAGAGAAAGCTCCTGTGACAAGCACACCCTCATCCACTCATCCAAACCTTTCAAGCAGTTTTAAATGGACAGCCTGTAAAATCCCATACTTTCATATCATTAGAAAAATAAGAATGCTTCTTTTCCCATTAGTACATGGCTCTTGCTTCTAACCTATATGGGTCAGAACAAAATAATGAAACATCGTCCAGGGAAAAAGTTATTTGGAGTAGGTTATTTAAAGGTCTCAGAAACATCTTATTTTCCTTTCCCCTTCCCATCTCAGAAGCCTATATAATTGATGCATGACACTAGAGAACATTTTTTACAACAGAAAAAGCATTAAAAATTGTAAAAATATAAGACTTTTTCCATGTGCTAAAATATTTACAGAAATTGAGCAGAGCTTTAAACAAAATTGGTCTCAAAGGGCAAGAGACTGCTGGTGACAACTTAAGACAAAATCCTCAAAAGCAAGTCGTCATCGACTTTCTTTTCCATCTTTCCTCCTCTCTTCCATGCCCCAACACTTCAGCTGAATGCTGTAAGCTGATGGCACACACCTGCTTCTTGGGGGAAATGCAATGATGTACTGTTCCAGTTTCATCACAATAATAAAGTAAAACCCTGCTAATTACAAACGTAGAAAAGAGAGATGAAACTGGGAGCGGCACTGCATTTGAATTAACTGTGATTTATGGTCATCTCTGCTAAAAAAAATAGATAAAGAATGAGCTGACGAAAAGTCCATTTGCCAACGGCTTCGTTTTAATGAAAATATCATGGAAAAGTTATAATGTAAAAATGATGGGAGAATAAAATGTTTTATATTCAAGAAAAAAAAAATCTGTAGAGATAAAAAGGGCTATTCCATCTGGAACCTGTGCTACTCTAAAATAAACAACAAAATTTAGCTGTTACTCATTCTGAGCTCACAGACATAGAGTTTTGTTTGATATTAAAGTGATAATATAACTGAGTTTTCCAGATACTGGAAAACATATTATGCAATAGTGGCTCAGTGTGAATATAAGGGTAGCTAATTTAAGCTTCCCATAAGGGTTTCCATGAATGGAAAGCATCCTGTTGAAGGCTAAAACTTCACTGTTTACTATATTTGCTGAAAATGACATGACAAATATTTTGGGATTCTAAGAAGAGAAATGACAAGATTTAATCAGAGATGGGAAGGAGGATTCGTAACTCAGTACTCACAACATTCGTCCATAACAACAGGTCAAGAATTGAAGTAAACAATTCCTTGCATAAAGGGGAAAACAATTTAACTAGATATCTGACTATGGACTTGCATTTCCTTCTACAGAAATGATCTTATACAAGCAAAGAAAGTTTTTGAACAACTACTGTTTTGCTCTTTTGGACTTTGTGAAAACATGTCCCCTAATAACATTACACAAGCAAATCTAACCACAACCCATCATAATAACAGAAGTGGCATCTATTGTACACTTATTTTTCTGCAAATCAGTTTGAGAAAACTTTCTTTAAGGTGTGTTAAGACATGATGTTGTTAATTGAGAACCAAAACAAAAACTGGAAGCGAAGCCAGCACTGGAACGGAATCACAGTTTTCTATTTTTATTCTATTTGAGTGATGTGAAATGAGTAGGTACATCACCTTTCTGTTCTTGAACAGGTTTTTAAATAGACCTTTTAGGAATATGTTTATAGTTGACAAATGTGGCAGGGGGATTGCTTTGGGTTTTAAACTTAAAATGATGTTTCCTTTCCATTCACTTTCTACAAAGGTGTCTACAAGAGCACAGTGGTCAGCTACAAGAAATATTTATTGTAGTTCAATACTTCTCCTCAAAACTTTTCAGTCTCATTCATTAAACAAGAAAGCTGTGGCAGTTTCCCAAGTTACTTGCTCTGAATAGTAACTGATGGGTGTTTCACACTTCTGCTTAAGGGGCACATTCTTAATGTCCATTGAATGTAAATACTCAGAAATCATTCCCACAAATTAATATATCATTATTCATTTGGCCTATCAGTCTGGAACGAACGTAGCATTATTCCAAATTCAGCACAATCTGCAGAGCAGACAGTCATAAGGACAGCAGGACTGTAACACTCTGCTGCATTGTCCTTACTGCATACTGCACGATACAGCTGGCCCGTCAAATTGGGACTTCTCTGGCTTCTGTACAAAAGTACTGTATGCTGATAACACATCGTTCCTCTGGTTTGCAAAAAATTTCTAAACACTAACCAAAATGAAAAAAACTAATGTTAATGTTCCATACTAATGAACTAAATTACAGGCATCTTGTTAAATAATTACTCAAAATCAGGATGTTTGCAAACAGGAATTGTATATAAGAAGGTATCTATAATACCACCAGGTATGGCTCTTCCCAATTCCAAAGACAGCACTCTATCAACTCACTGGTAACAAAGTTTGAGTATATTAATTGTTGTTATTGTTACTGGTTTCCTTCTCTCCTGCCCTCCCCAGAACCATCTCTTCTCTTGCTCTGGATTTTTTTTTTCCTAAGTATCCGCACAATATTGCCTTCATTTCCTACTTGTCCCTTCTTCCCTACAATGTAAGCCAACAGCAAACATGGTTCAGTATTGAACCACCTTCCTCCTTTACTCTCTCCTCTTCCAAAAGTCCAGTGTTCCTGAGGGTTTCTCTGAGTAATGACTCAGCCATCTCTTGGGTTTTACCATGGAGCTTCAGCTAAAAGAAATTCAGCATATATTATTACCTACACTGTGCCATCAGCAATGACCCCTATAATCCAATGCATAACAGACAAGCATCATTAACTAAGGGATTATTTAATTAATCCTTAACTGAAGCTGGTGATAAAACTCTTATCCAGTCAGATTAGTATTCTGCATAAAGAGACATCTAAGAGGGACACCTTTTGAAAAACAACTTGTGTTTACTCACTTTTTGGTTTCTTTTCCTTTTTTGAACTCAGCATTAGGATTCTTTTACTTTCCTCCCAGAGCAAGCAACACCACAAATAATGTATATCTAATCTCGCACTGAGCCTTTTACCCTGCAGGAATATTGTCTTGAAATATTCTCCTTACCCTTCTAATCCAACTCCACATAATCCCTTTGAAAAATTCTCCAGAGTTTTGACTTAGTACACGGCACAAATAACAATTCATGTTGTATATTAATATATCCCAGAAAAAAAATAAATTCTACTCCTGATTGTCTTCAATATTCAGAAACAGTAATTTTCCAAAGGAACAAAACAAGCAAGAGGGGAAAATGAGAAAAATATGAAAAAATAGAACAAAATAACTTTGGAACCTACAGCAATAGCCTTAAATTCAGTCTTAAATATTAGCTGCTCTTCCACGTGTGACTAATGTAAAGATTAATAGTCTGAATATTATCTTAGCAAGTCTCACATAAGCCCATTGACTTCACTCGAGCCATGTGCACCAGAGCAAGAAAGAACACAGTCAGCCTCATTATAAATACATACTGTAACATGCCCTGAAGTAAAAAGTTATGCTGTGGGAATGCATTAAAAAATCATGTACAACAAAAAAAAAAATCTCAAACATTTAAGAAATAAGTATTCATTGGTCTTTCAGTCTGAGCATTTCTTTCTGTGTTTTCAGACTTCTTTTTGAGTGGCCAGAGAGTCTGAGCTAAAGCAATTAAATGTAATCCAGGTGCAAACTGTATAACTGAAAACAGAAGTAATGATAATTGAAAATGTTGCAGTGAAGCACTGAAGTCTGATCTTAACTGTTAAGAAAGTAATTATAGCAAGGGCTAACAGTAGGTTTTAAATTTGATATTTTTAATGAAGAAGTTACAAGTTAAAAGAATGTCTGACTTATGCAAGTTTACTTTGCCTAGAAGCAAAATCAGATTTAGCATATATGTTTACACATAAATATGAATATAAATATAAATACATATTTCACCTCAGATTTAAGAAAGCCTGTGCACACACATACTGACAGAAACAGTCAAGCTGATCTCTAAGGAGTCTTTGCATGGAAACAGATCTGAAATGAAAGAAATGCTTCTAATACAAAAACACAGGACATCAATGAAAGCATTTTTTGTTTCTAAGGTAGCAGAAAAGAAATCAGCTTAAAGCCTGATTCAATGTGGGTGCAGGTGGGAGGAAGAACCACTGAGATTGGAAAACACTAGTATGAATTTATAGGCAATTGAAGTCTTCCACAAGTTGGTTTTTTTTGTGTGGTTTGTTTTTTTTTTTTTTTTTTTTTTTTTTTTGGTTTGGTTTGGTTTTGGTTTTTTCCTGGAAAAACATCTATAATGCAGACAGCATTTATCAAATGGAAATTTCACAGATGAGTAAAATAACCAACTCAAAAGAGGCTATATATAATATTACCAGAATAGTGCTGCCCTGACTCACCTGTCATTGTAAGCCTCACATTCCTTTCTACATTACTGGAACCCACCCCCTCATCCACTTCTCCCAATCTACACAGTGCCATTTAACATCACACTACACACTTAATAAAACTTATCTTTCATTAACATCGTGAAATAATCCTGAGCTGAGTTCATCAAGCAGATTTCTTTCTCAGAACCTGTAGGCCTGTTCAGTAATTTTTTGTCTAACAATTTTAACGCATAGTTTCAATACCTATTTATAATTTTTGCATGAAAAGTACGTATGCATAGCACCTTAATTTTCTAAGTTGGAATTATATGGGACATGGTGGAACTTCCAGCTTGCATCTCTGACTGCAGCATTCTGACAGTAATCACTGGGTTTTCACATGCAAATCAGGGTGCCAATCTTACAAACCAACGTTCCATGGGTATTAAGATCCACAAGGATACTTTTGGGAGCAGCTGTATGGATCGCATGCAGACAGCATGACTGGAACCAAAACACGAAAAAAATCCCCCACAAGTTTTAAAATATATATTACTGTAACTACACATTTCATATCTGGTCTATTTCTAACATCCTTGTTTCTGTCAGAAGGAGAAAAATAACCAGAACTAATGTTCCCACATTATAGTATTTTGAGGAGTTTATTTTATCATTCCCCTAATACTCTGTTCCAAAAAGATATCATAGCACTGAACTATTTTAATAGAAAGAGAAAAATTTACTCTTTGGTTTAATAGGAAAAGAAAAAAAAACCAAACCCAAAACATAAGGACTGTCCCAGACTGAATTGCAGGACAATCCTGATACAAAACAGAAATAAGGTACACTTTTCAAACCAAGACAAAAACATTGCATTTTCCTTTCACTGAAAACTTGGAATTAAAGTTGCATGCTTTCCGAAAAATGTGTGTTAGCCCATTTACTTGGATGGGGGAGGCCTGCCCATTTTCACAGAGGGTGGACTTCGGTTATTCTGCAGGTGACCAAAGCTGAATTGGTGATTTAAATACATGGCCAAGTGCCAAACAAACCACCTGCTCCAATTTTAGCCTCTGACCTGTCCACAGATTCTGTCACCATCTTTAACTCAGTGGAAGAGTTTCCTTGTTCTCAGTAACTGGTAAAGGTCAGGTACATGCAATATTTACAATATTTACAAGCTTACAGAGCACTCTGAGGCAGTTTGGAGCCAGAAACACTAAATGACTTTATTTTAGTGTCATCTTTCTGCAATCCCAGTTCCAAGTTCAGTTTTACCACTTTAAGACTAGTCTTAAAGTTTGAATTTCAAACAGCACAATCAAACCAGTCACTTCTGAAGTTAAGTGCAAAAAATGCAAGGTAGTCTAGTTATTCTACCATAATTTTTGGTATGTAGCAGAAGTTGGCCATTTGTCATTTATATTCTACCTGATGTTCAATGTAAGTGAACAACAAATATGCAGCCATTACTTTTTGTTCACTAAGGGAGAAAATAAGACTCACATCCATTTCAGTTACATGTGTTGGATTGCTTGATACATGCTCTAACTTATTTTCTTTTATACGTATTCTGACCTGTGAATCCAGACCAAGTAAAGAAACTGAATGTAACAAGAACAAAGGTTTGGTGTGTTAAGAAATTCCAAGGTTGTTCTGACCTTTAATTAAGTGCCTGAGGGGGTGGGGAAGAAAAAAAAGAAATAATTTTAGTTTTCAGCAAGACCCTCAAAACACAAATGAGATTACTGAGAGGTCAGCAACAGTAAACTTGATTTGCTCTTCCCAGGCAAGCCAAATCAACATTTGCAGCTCAAAGGCAGCTAAAACAGGGGTTGGTTTCCCTTGGCTGGTACAAAGAGCATGAACATTAGGGAGTTTCTATCTGGTCATTTTTTGTAGCTACAATTAAGAACACACGAACAGATGTAGCAAGATAATTTGCGTATACTCACACCAGCTGTAATTACAATAACTGAAAAATGTATGTGTCTTGCTAGAGACACCATCTACTGATGAGGTGTAAAGATGGGGTGAGCTTGAGGATAACTCCATGGTTACAATAAATCCTAGAACTGCCTAGGTTGAAAGGGACCCTAAAGATCATCTCATTCCAACCCCCCTGCCATGGACAGGGACACCTTTCACTACACCAGGCTGCTCAGAGCTCCATCCAACCTGGCCTTAAACATTTCCACCAAAAAGAAAACACACTTCTGCAGACTTCCCTCAGCTGATGAATACTACTCTAGGGCCTTGCTTTCTAGAAGGGTCCTATACGTTAATATACTTGAATAAAAGTCAGATGAAAAGTACTAGAGGCAGTTTCTGAATTCTACATTCACCAAGCCAGTTAAATTTAGCCACCCTGTTCCTCCATAACAATTTAAACAACAAATGAAACAGTCACATTTTACTTCCACGCACTTTCACCACAGCATTATCAAGAAGATATCATGAGATGCCAAGCTTCTCCTAAATGTTAGGAAAAAAGAGGCAACACAGGACACTGAGTGGCCACTCAATGACAGACAAAATAAATGTAGATGAAGAGGAAGAAATACAAGTGGAGAAATTTTAATATATCAGTAGTTGTTCAGAAATGTAAACTGGAAGTCAGAAAATTTCAGGAAAACAACACAGAACTCATTTTGTTGTTGTCTAAACCCATGGTCTGTCCACATCAATGCAGTGTGTCATCTTGGTGCCCTATCTCAAAACAGGATAAAGTAGAACTAGAAATGATTTGTAGAAGGGAAACTTAAGATGGACAAAGTTAAAAGAACTTCTGTACAAAAATCCTCACATAAAGCAAAAAAAACCACCCACTTCAGTCTCTTTCAAGAAAGACATAGCTCAGGGGAGAAATAACAAATGCCTATAAAAACACGATCCTCAAGGTCAAAGTGATAAAAATTGATTCTTCACTCTGTCTTCTAAAATAAGGAGCAGGAGGCATCGACTGAAACTAACAGGAAACAGCTTCAAAACCAGATGACGTGACTCATCACCCAGCAAACGTTGATCCGTGAACTTCCTTGCTAGTGGATGTTTAGAGAGGCAAAGGTTATATCTAGATTTAAGGAAGACTGAACACATTTGAGTAGAAAAGGGTTGTTAAAGATTAATAAGTACACAGAAACTACATCCAGCCCTGCAGCACTTGATGCAAAGAAGAGCTGGAAAGGTAAAATAGATGCTTCAGCCACTTTTTACAGCCACCATTGTACACAGAACAAGGGTTTACATGGACCTCCAGACTGACCTGCTGGTCACCCCAATGCTATGTTGGATATAAAACTGAAGTATTACAGCAAAGATAGAACAACCTTCTGTACTATTAAAGGAAATTTAACAAACTAAGAAACTGCTACATTTAATGTAGAACAGAACGGTAAACTGAACAGTTTGATAAAGCTCCAGCTGCAAAAGTATTTGGAAATGTTAAATCTTTGCCATGTATTTAAGAATTTTATATCGCTCTATTGCTCCCCAGCCATTCCAAATGTAGAATTTTAGGGCCATTACTACATTGCTGAAGTACTTAGGAAAAAACCACAGATATGGCTTTTAATTTTTGTAAGCAACATCTGGCCATTCCCTCATCACACTCCTGTGTTCTGTATTTTTTTGTTGATGTTTATTCCAGTTCTCTACATAAAATACAACAGAATCTATCAGCTATTATTAGATATTGTTGTTTTCTCTGTGATCATATGTACAGTCTACATCCAGACCTTACAGACTATCCAGATAAGAAGCTACAGGTAGATGTTGGGATAATGGGGTGGACAGGGAAGGTGCAACGCAAAATAACGTTTTCCAGTGAATTTTGCATGACCACATATTGTACATACTTCTAACTTTTACAGCAAAAATGAATAGTCTTTATCAATTACTGATAAAGGCAAAACTTCTCTTTCAAAGAAAGAAATCAAGACAGATAGAATGTGTTAAAACCCAAAACCCCATAACAATGCAGGGGGGAAAGTTGCAGGATGGTTTTTTGGTTTTGTTTTGGTTTTTTTGAAGTCCATTATGTTTTGAGGGGAGGAATGAAGGAACACAGAGAAATATCTCCCCCCAAAACCATGTCTTCTGGCAGAAGACACTAAGATGCAACGGATCATAGCCCATCTGTCTGCCCATGCCTCAAGCATTTCACATTTTAATAACTGCAAGACTGAATTCTGAAAAATATTCTACAGAGGAAGCAGCAACTTTTTAATGTTTCTTTTTTTTCCCCCATTTTTTGTTGCTATTTTCTCCATCTAACACTATCAGGCAAATGACAGCTGGAAACATCATGTTTTAGGCAGGAACACACATCTTGAAAGCAGATGGTAAATAAGCTTACTGCAGAATCATAACAGACTGATAGAAATAATCATGTCAGCAAAGCTACCTCAGAGTCAGACAAACACAAGAAATATTTTTATGGCAAAGTTTACAACTGAGAACATTTTCTTTGCATTACACGCCAGATCCTACAGCAGTGATAAAACTGAGACATGCACCTGAAATTCTATTGTGTTTTCTGAGCAGGCTGTGCCTGAGGCAGACACAGGCTGACAGAGCTGAAGAGGAGGGACGAGCAGGCTGGTGACTGGATTTAGAGACCTTCTCAAGACCTTGGATAAGCACAAGGGGATGTCTCTGTCTGGAGAAGGCCCTGCTCAGGCAAGGATAAGAGCTGTCCCTGCCCGTGGCTGTAAAGCGCTCGCACGCTGGTGAGATGCTGCTCCCTGCTCCATCCCCACCTTGGTGCACACTCAGAGTAGGAACAGCTGAGATCCGACTGCAAATGCCTTCGCTGCCTAAATGCCCCAAACTGTTAATTATGGCACACAGGAAGGAACGTTTGGCTCAGGTTGGTAAGATTCTGACAAAGTGAATGTGCTTTACATACCAGTTTCAATCCTCTTCTCTCCGCAGAAAAAATGGAAGGATGTAACAACGCTTTTAAGAAAGCAGTTGATGATTAAGATTAAAGAATTCCCCAGAAGGCTGTAAGGTTACTCCCTGTGTTAAAGAGGATCTGTCTCCCATTATAAAATACTCTCAAAAGTGGAAAAATTCAGACAAACTTTTCACATTCTCAGAAAGATTTGATCTGTGCATCTCAGATAAATGAAGAGCTTGGTTTTTGTTAGCTGGAAATTTGTTTAGTGCAGCATTTGCCTATGGATCATTTGTTACAATTATACTACTTAATGTATTCTAATAGGATTCATCTTTCTGAGGCATCCAAATTGTTTATAAATAGCCTAGATAACATGATGACAAATAACACACTTTTATGAAAAAATTTCATATTTCAGCTCAAGATACCTTATTATAACCTTATTGCAAACATCCAAAAAAAGTCAAAGTAGAGCACCACAAAAAGATGTTTTATTTAAATTAATCCACATTGCAGATACTTGCTGGAGGTAAGTTTTTCAATCTTGAAAGTATAAAGCACTAACTAGACAGGTAAAAGTGTTTTTTACCTATGAACTGCTACAAACAATTAATAACACAGAGGAATGCAACCCCAGAAAGTCCCTTTACTTCCAAGCTTTAGTAATTTTCATAACTAGTAAACTCAAAAAAGTGCCTAAACAAAAGACTTTCTTCTGAAGCTATCCTAAATTTTACTTGCTTCACTTTTTTTTTTTTTTAACATGATGGGAAACAATTTGGCTTTTGTCCTAAGATTATGGGGTTTTGTGGATTTGTTATTCAGCGTGAGAAACATACAGTTTACTTGCAGAGGAAAAAAAGGGAAGAGTAACGGATGAATAACAGAGAAACTGCAATATGTGAATGATAATAAAATATATAGAAATACACCAGGCCTATGAGATAGGGATGGCTTGGACAGCCTGGCAGACAGATGCAAAATGAGTTTGTCAGAACTAGTTACAAACTACTGCAGAAAAGATGAAATCCATGCAATTAAAAGAAAGCAAGGAAAACTCAGAAAACATTAGGCCAAACCAGCTAATTCTTCTTTTTCCTTTTCATTGAAATTTTTTACTTTAGACCCTGATATACTGAAAGTAGTCTGGCTAAAGGCCACCAAATAGTCAGATTGCTACAGCACATCATCTCTAAGGATGGGAGAGCTAAAAAGCCTAAATTTCAAGGAAAACCCTATTTCTGTCTTCCAGTTACATAGTGGGAGGGTATGGGTATGACTCTCCTCCATGGTGCAGACTGACAGGATGAGAGACAAGGGGTACAAGTTGGAATGTGGGCGATTCCAGAGAGATGTAAGGGAATTTTGCTCCCTTGAGGCTGCTAACACACTGGAACAATTTGCCCAGAGGCACCATAGAGTTTTCATTTCTAGAGATATTAAACAGTCAGCTGGTCATGATCCTTATAAATCTTAAGTTTTAAAAAACAGACCAAACCAAGCCTGTCTGTGTTCAAGAAGTGTTTGGACCAGGCATAGGGTGTGATTCTTGGAGAGTCCTGTGCAGGGTCAGGGGCTGGATTCAATGATCCTGATGGGTCCCTTCCAACTCAGCATACTCTAAAGAAAAACCAACCCACCTAAAAAACTGTAACATATTCTCAAAGACTGAAATGCTTAACCCCCAGCACTTTAGCAAGTGCTCATTAGTTACAGCACAGAGTATTTGGAATTTAATTCCAGTGGGTGGTTACAAACTTCCACCTGTTCAGCTACTTGTTAGAAAGCAAACAAAGGTGTGCTGACGACACAAATTCGGTTACCAATAACACTGGACAAGCAGCGACCAAGTAACACTACTAGTCAATAAATCAAAACAGCATGAACACATCTTTTTTGCCACATTTTCCTAGGAAATTACTGTCAGCTTTCTCAAAGACATGCCTAATAGAAAACAAAAGTTTCTTTCTGCCATTCGGAAGGGGAGATGTGATGAATGAACCGATTCCCACATCTCTGCAACCATCTTGCAAACTGTGACGATGACACTGCTTAGCCAGGCTTGAGTTTCTGTTCCCACCTCGTTTGTTTGCTCTGTCTCAGCCTTAGAATCATGGAAAGCTAATCTGGAAAGCCAGAAAGCCACAGCAGCACACCTACCCCCTGCTCCACTAAATTGTGTGCTGGGTGGATTGGAGGAAATGCTGTCTATTAGAACAAGTGGGAATCCAATGCCAAAACAAACTCTCTCACAGAAACCTCAAACATATGGACCAGCAGTTTACAAGTACATCACCCATTTCTAAAGGGCTCCTTAGAAAAGAAAAAAAAAACCCAAACAACCCACAACCAGGATGAAGAATTCCATATGGACACTAATAAAGCAGCAGAAGACGCAGTTACACCAGCTTGTGTTTAAGTAAGAATGTTGTATTACAAACAACTTTCAGCACCAAGTCAAATAAAATACAAGCTCAGATCTTAATATTTATTAAATCTGTTATACTTTTTCCTACTTTTTAATTAAAATATGAAAAAAAAGAAAACGTACATTTTTTTTTAGACAAAGGAACATCTGCCATACACATTTTCAAAAATAACCAAATTATCTAAAATATTTTACCAAAAACCCCTGAAATACTCATGTGAATGAGTTGAATGCCAAGTTACATATTTCTATCACTTTCAAAAAATTATGCCTGCTTAGCATGGAAAAAATAGCAGTTACTTAGAATGAAGTTCTATCTTGGTAAACTGCCTGAAAAAAAGTATTAACCTCCTCTCCTTTATCTTACACAGAATTGCACATCTACATTAAAAAACAAACAAAACCCTCCAAAAACACCAACAAAAATAAATTAAAACAAACAAACAAAAAACCAACCAAAAACCAAACCAAACCAATAAAACAAAACAAAAAAGAAAAAAAAGCCAAAACCAAAAACCAAACCCAAAACAAAACCCCAAAGAAACCCCACCAAGGAAACAAACAAGAATATCAAAACATACCAGTAACACTAATACTAAGCAGTGATCACAGCACATTCATAGCTTCCAGAAAAGCTTTAGAGAGGTTACTTTTCTTTCATTCTTACTGGATGCGTAAAAAATTCAAGAGGATGCTTTAGCTTTTATGAGGAATATAAAACAGCAACTGCTAGTTTTGCATGCTTGTCTAAATGTAAATGTAATGGCATGAAACTCTTACTGTTATGCATTCAAAGCCATTTCCTAAACCATCCCAACTGCCAAATCAATCACTGTATTATTAATGTGTCGTGTGTGATGTTTTTGAAAAGCTAAATATATCAAGAAAAGTCTGAATTACTCTGTTTTACTGTTTATGTTTTTCATCATATACAATAGGTTTCAAGCTATTTCTAAGGATGAAAGTAAAGCTCTTTCAAGAAACACAACAAAGCTGCTCTATATCTAAAGCTCCTGGAGTTGATATGAGTCTTGCATTTCAAGAAGTAGAAGAAGTAAAGCAGAGAGGTTAATTCCCTGTTTCTCAGTCTTGCAGCCCCCACCCATTGATTCACCTGAAATTCCATCAAGTGCACAAGACTAAGCAGATATTAAGTACTGTCAAAGCTGAAAAATCCTTTTCCATGTGGAAAACCACATTCAGTCCATTAGAGTAAAAAAGGACTTTTCCGGTGATTGGATTATCCTGCCAATATATGATAAAAATTAAACAAGGAAAACATAGTTACTAAAATGCAATTTTTTTGGCTGGCTGAATGTCATGAATTGCCTTGCTCACATTTTGCACTCAGCAGTCATTACTGTAAGGTTGTTATTTTATAATTATAACTTTAATATTGTAATTCAACATACTTGAAATACTAATTTCCTGCATTCTGATCCTTACATCTTATTGCTTTTGTGCCAAATATACATTTGAAGACTGGTATTAGATATGATAAATTTTAAAAAAGCAATTATATATATCTCATTGTCAAAACCAGGCGCTAACTCTGTTAAAAAGATTCAGCACATTAACAGAAAAAAATTAGCACAAACTAATTAGAGTAGATGACATTCACAAAAAGAAAATAATTGTATGAAGACCTCAAAAAAGAAATTCACAAAATCATCCAATCTTTGATAGAATGATAGACTCATCTAGGATGAAAAGATGACACTGAAGAATTTAAGATGGGACCACACAGTGTGATTCCACTCAATTAAGCCTGCAGTTATTGCCAAATGATTCTTTTTTGCTGAAGATAAAAATGATCTAATGGTATTGGCAAAACACTTCACAACACTCAGAAGGTTAAAAACTTTTAAGAAAAGAATCAGTCAGATTCTTCTTATATGTATTACTGACAAAAATAAAACCCCACATCACGGCTTGTCAGATTATTCAGCTTTTTCCCAGTATGGGAAGATTTACTTACAAATACAGCTCTACACAACAGGAGGAGGTTTGAATGCAGTGGTAATGAAATCTTTTTTCTTTCTGCATTTCCTACAGACCTGAAGATATGTGAATTAAAATACCAGAGCTGACAAACAAGTTTGGCAGACTTCGCATGAGGGATTAAAACCGACTCACGAGATATTTCTGTCAGATGTACCTGAACACTTTACAGGCATTATTTAAATGCAGATTGTTACATGTGAAATTCAAGGCCCTGCTGGGAAAATATGAAGCTTGCAAATATCATCTGTTGTTGCACTACAGTAACATCAAAAACCCCTGAATGCCGGGTTACGTGGCAGACAGCAGAAATAAGAGAGGGGACTTAGAAAGAACAACCTGACCAGCTTTTCTTCCCCTCCCCTTTTTGGAAACGGTCTCTTTTTTGGGGTTCCTTGAATACACTGATATTGTAATAATGAAAATGAAACTGGATTAAAATCAAGCTTGATTAGTAAACATAAGTATGGCTAATTACTTCTGCTTTGGTTTGTCAAATATTCTTCTTATATTTACAGGTCAGAGTAATAGTCAGAAAGTGATTCTTCAAGCATCTGAAATTCTAGATGTTGTCCTAGAAGATGCAGAATGTTATTCCCAACCCACCTCAAGCAAACTTCTGCATGGAGTCAGCATCTTGTGCCTAAAGTGACACAGCAAGCTGGAGTACCAAAACTCCCAGTGTTGTTTTTGGAATATTTTAATTTTATGGGTTATATTGATCTATCCTTATTTTATTTACCATAGATTTCTGACTGCTTTTACGACAGAGTGAACAGAGCAATAATGGTAATAGTAGCATGAATTCTTCAAGTTCTGTAGGGATAAGCACCAAGCAGGATTTTTAAATTTTATTACAAGCCATACAAAAAAGACATCATCATCAGTTAAAAACCCCACATTATCTGCAGTCAAGGGAAAACAAAGGAAAGTAACTTGTAGAGTGTTTATTTCTAAACTAGGAAATCTATGCTTTCCCCAACACTATGCCCATACTATTCTTAATTAATTTATGCACAAGGAAATGTTTGAACAGGACAAACCATTTGTGACCTTCTTAATAAGATTTAAGACAGTGTCCCATTGGTTACATGAAGTCACACACAAACTAACACTGAAGGTGATGCAGGAGCAATTCCTTCCCCCACCCCACTCCCCAAAAAGGATGGCTATTTCAGTAATTATTTATCTCGCCATAATTTCTCAAAGTACCTTAGTTTACATGCATATTTTGACACTGTACTTTGTTCCCCTTTCTTCCATGGGGAAAAAAAAGGCAGAAAAATATATGTTTGCTCTATCTCCCTTATGTGGGAGCAGAATTATCTTATCAAGTGCCAGTTTACCTCAGGGTAACCTCTCAGATGGCCTAATTTCTGGCTATTTGTCTTGGATACTCATTCTGTGTTTCCTGAAGGGCTTCTGGATTTGACCCTGCTGACACAAGCTCCTTTAAAGGAAAACCTCCAACGCCAACAAGAAAGTCAACAATTGTTTCTGTTCACCATCTCAAGCTCCCAACTCCTTTGAGGCTTACCCTGCACTCCAAGCAGTTCTTTCCCAGATATAGGGTCTTGGCTATACATGTGTGCACACCAATTTAATGAAAGCAGCTTTAAAAGATGACACATTCCAGAGCTTAGCAGCTGCACTAAACAGCTGAGCACTATCTTAAGCGAAAATTGTATCTAGCTACACGATTCAGCACATTTTCCTACACTTAGAGACTTAATTTTCCATTATGTGGGATACACACCTCCTTTTGAAAATGCACAACTGGGAAAGCAAGTAGAAACCCTCTCTTCTTTTAGGCAAGGTAAAAACAAAAAGGTTTCACAAAGTGACCGAGCACCACGACAGGGCGTTCAGACCATGAGGTGTAATCTCCATCCCTGGGTCACCAAAATTCCACCAAAAGGGTCACGAGAAAGCTGATTTTTAACCTTACATTGTGCCTGCTTTGAAGAGGACATTGAACAAGATATCTCTGACGTCAGAGTGCCAGGGAAGATTTCCTAAGATCTTCCCAGTGAAAAAGCAATTACACAAAGCATTTATGTCAAGCCCTGCTTCAAGTCCAAACAACAGAAGATTTCGATTACATTTCCAGTAAATATCGGTGTTTTCCAGAGCTTTATTTTAAACTGCAGATCATATACTAAAACACACTGTATTTGGAACGAAGAGATGTGTCCCCTGAAACACTTTTCAGCCGCAAATCTGCTAAATGCCAGCCCTGCCACTCTCACAGAGCTGGCTGTAATTAAGTAGACAATATAATAGCTGTCACTGTTGTACACAAAGCATCCACTTGGAACCATACTAATAGAAAAAGCAGAACTCTGTGTTCCAAACTGACCAGAAAACAGAATGTGTTATATTCTGCAATCTCCCAAAGTAATCTACATGTTAATTTAAAAAAAAGTCAAATTCCTTCCCAAAGTAACATAGATGCTCTAAGAAAAATCCAATCAAACAAACCAAAACCACAAGTCCCTTCCAACCACTAGAGAAGGGAAACAAACCTCTGATTAAATCTGCTTAATTTTTTTTCCCTTATTTTCTAGTCTACTACATGTTCCCAGGGTCTCTCGTTCTACTTTTTCAATAGTGCTTTGGAAGTATGAGGGTCTGTTAATTTTACTTTGGTACTTCTAAAACATAAGCATTCTTTTTCACTAAATCTGTCTTCTAAAAGCAAACTGATCTGTTGGCCTGTCAATGACCTTGGTAATGCATTAGGAAAAAAAATTAAAATGAAAAAAAACTATGCTAATAGAGCTTACATGTCTTTCAGAACCAAATAGTTCTACACTTTTGGCATTTAGCTTTCTTAATACAAAATTTTAATAAATATTTCATAAGTAGAGATTTCCTATTCATGGACAGGAAAAGTATTACTGTTTAATTTTTTTTTTTTTCCAAAGGCAAAAGAAACTTGCCAAAAGCTGGCTAGCCAACAGACTCAGAGTCCTCTTCTTCCTCACACTGGCACTGCAGAACATTAATTATTCTGGCCACTTTGTACCCATGCTTATATTCTTTCATCACGGCGGGGATTGCCTGACAGTGCTTTGCAAAGTGGAACAAACTACTAGAAGCAATCTACTCCCCATCAAAAATTGCCTCTAATTACTGTTTAATTCTGGAAATTCTAAATAAAAAATTTTAATATGAAAGAAACTAGAAAGCAACTAGAAAGTGGCACTTCACTAAAAGGATTAAAAAGGCCAGCTCACATGTTCAGACTGCTTAGAAACTGAATTGCTGCATGGTCAGCACATAAAGCTGCCACAGTTTAAACTACTGCCACTCACCAGGATTTCTGAACGACAGCCACAGGCCCACACTGATTTTTGTTGTTTGTTTTATCAGAGACCACCTACTCAAAACCAGATCACTTTACAAGGAATTTTTTCATTGCATTTATTTTATTATAACTATTTTAGCGCCATCTGAGGAACTCCTGTATAATTCATTCCCTTCCATTGAGGTAGTACTTAATCCCAGCCCTACAGTTTCCTTCAAATCTGTAAACCACAACTCTGACTGGTACAAGTAGCAAAGCTCTGCTGAGACAAACTAAAAAAATCTCAATGGTGCTTACAAGGTAATTTTTAAATTAGTATAAAAAATGGCCTGAAATAGCGGAATAATTGAATGAAACAGTCTTCATAAAAATCAAAGAAAATTAAGAACACTGCAGTGCTAAATGTCCAAGTGCATGGAGTAAAACAAAGTAGCAGGAAGCTAACTGAAATTTCCATTATTACCTTACAGGAAAGGAAGAGTTCCCAGCTATTTGCTTTTTTCAGTGCAGAGTTACATTGATGTACAATAAACTTTAGGAGTAAATCAACTTTCTTTAAATATGAAAAAAACAAAACCTCCAAACATTTATGTCACCCTTTCCAGAACGATAAATAAATGCATGGTACTCAAGTTCTCCACAGAAAACACTGCCCAAGGGCACAGTGCTGAACCTATCTGTGATCCTACATCAGACGGACAGGGAAGGATGACAATCACCTGACTGAAATCCATTTCTGATGAAGGATGAAACAGAACTTCATAACCAAAGCCTCAAAGTCAATCACCACGAGCTGCACTTGAGTTGGTCTTTCCAGGCTTTATGTTCCCTGTTCTTAGGAACCAGCAGAGCCCAGCACACAAAATCAGAGAGAGGACAAAACTCCAGGTGTGGAAGGACTGGCTTAGCCAGCAGCTCATTCAGCTGATCAGGCTTCACAAGGATCAATATCCTCAGAACCTGGTTCTGTAGAATTGACTCGTGTGCATGGAATCTGTACCTTCTTTATTTAATTCCAGCTCAAAACTCTGGTACTTCCCGAACGGGCTCAGAATTGGAATGCTCTCTCCTTTCCTTCCCAAATGAAGATATCTGTGAAGCCCTCATTATCACCTCTGTATTGTAAACTACCTCAAACACTAAATACAGTCCCCATGCCACTGTAAGTAAAAATTATCCCCAAAATAGGGATAACATGTCCAATTGTGGACACTACAGCCCAAAAAGAATCACCCAGAACATTACTGCCATATGTGGCATCAAAACATACATAATATCAGCCAATGTTTCCAATTTAAGATTCACCTATTCTTTTGAGATCTAATTTATACACTGCCAACTAACTCATCTGCAGCAAACCTTATACATTAAGCAATGCAAAGTAGCACAGAAACATGTACAGAGGTCACATAACTTGAAAGAAGATGACTCGATATGATTTTTTTGGTGATATACAGCATATTTATGCTATGGAGCATATGCAGAGACCTGCACACATAAATTCATTTTGGTAGAATGCAGATCTGAAAAAAGCTCGAAATAATAGAAGAAAGGCATTAAATCTAAAAGCAGGGAGGAAAAGAGAGAAAAACATTACTTCCAAGAGCAATTTCTGAACAAGGTATCTTTACAGCTCACTGGTTGGAGGCTTTGATGGCCCTAGATAATCTTTAACCCTCAAAGCTATACAAGAATAAAACTTCACTAAACTTTCAGTGCAAATATATCCTAATCTAATTATTCCTGGTGTGTTTGTAGAATACTTATGCAGCCTAGAGCTTAAAATATTTTGTGTTTGTGGCAGCAGATGGGCTCTATTTCTTGATAAGTTTGGTTTGGATGAAAGATAATGTCTAAAATGAGAACATTACAACACATACCTTAAAATGTAAAAATGTAAGATGACCTTTCATGTGTCATGTCTGCACAATACGCTGTCGAGTTGTTTAAAAAAAAAAATGCAGAACACAGGGAATAGACTAAAAAGTATAAGCAAATCAAAGACGCACTTTGTTTTCTTAACACTTATAAAAGATACACACATTCATTTTGAGATTCTGTGTCCACAGCAAGAGATAACTTTCTGTAGCATAAAACTTTAGTAAAAATCCATTTAGAGATACTACAGATTTTTACAACAATTAAAAATATGGCAAACAACGCCAAATTTTTGAAAACGCATATTTTTATTTTAAATTAAAGTCAAATTAATACTGCTGATGCATATAAATTATGTAAGTGAACATGATTTGTGCGGCATGTTAATAAATATAATTTGAAATTTTGCAGAAGAAGCAGGAACTGCCAATAAAACCTATCCCCAAACCGTATCACCTCCAAAAAAAGGAATTTATATGCATACCAAAATATTACCTAGATGCTCTTGCTTTTCTTCATGTGGCATAAGGATAGCTTTCAGGCTGCAGAGTTGTCAAAAATTGCATTTGTGACTGAAAAACCAAATTAATTCCTGAAGAGGCTGTGGAGAAGACATATATACTGTAGAAGATCGTGGCTGTTAAACACTACAAAATCCTTGAGTTTCTGGAAGGATCTTACACATTGGAAAAGTCAGATGCGCTGTCTATCACATCATCGTTCCTTGTGGCATCATTTTTTGTTCCCTGTAACCAACAGTTACATGGAGCTCCACAGAAAATCAAACTTCTTGCTATTCACAGCGTAAAATAAAATAAAAATCTCCACAATGACTAGCAAGGCTAAAGCTAAAAGAAACAAATGCCCCCAGGCAAGAAAGTCACAGCTCATTTTTTACCAGCACAGAACAAGCTAATAGTGTCTAGGAGGAAGCCAACGGTCCATCGGAACTGCTGCTCTCAGCAGATGAGCGTGCTCACACCCATGGCTGGGCAGCTGCCTCTGAGACACACTGAATTTAACCATCATCAGCACACAGAAGCTTGATTTTAATCCATTAAAAAATGCTTCACAATAACAGTGCCCTTGCCGCATGGTTCATCAGAGGAATAAATTGAGTCAACTTCGATAATAAAACGCAAAAGTGTGAAGTAAAAGCTACAATTCACTAATATTTATTGCTTAACATACCTTCCTCTTGAAGCAAAAGCGGTTTAGTTCTGAGTTAGTGGTGTGTTCAGCAGAATTTCAACAGGGTACTTTTGACTTTAGGAACTTGAGCCAGGCAATCCTCACTAATTACTGTGTTCAGATTTGAGTGAGAATGTGACCCCATGAGCCACTGTCCCTCAGAAACAACCCCAGGCCACACGATGGCACAGCTCTAATGCTTCTAATGTACATGTGCAATTCTCTTCATCCACTTCTCTAAGTCACCTACGTTTGCTAAATTCACCCTCAGCAATTTCATGCAAGCTTTGCTGATTTTGAACTGATAGCATTTTTCACACAGTGCTCCAGATACCCTTAATAACCACAACCTTCAAACAAGGAAATTTTTCACCTCAGATGTTTTAAAAAAACCTGCATGATCAAGCCCTAAGTAACTAAGAAAGAATAAAAATCAAACTGTACTCTCCTTCTTATCTTAAAGGTGACCATCGTTTCCTTTCCTTCATTCCTCTATTGTTTTTCATTTTCATATGCACCCAGCTTCTAGATATGGGTACTACCCACAGCACAGCTGCTAAAAATACTCCCAATTCTTCTGGAGGCTCTTACGGCTCAATTGCAAATATGAGAATGAGTTGATATTGCTTGTTACCTCCATTTTTTTCAAGCTTAGCTTGGCAGACTGAAAAGGTCTGGGAAAAAAGCAATAAAGGTGCAGTGCATCTAAAGCCCTGAAAACAGACAAGGGAGATGGAGTTTAGCCCACGGACATTCACTGAACCATAATCTGGGCAACAACTCGACTCAGTAGTTCAGATTCCATGAGCTCATAACCCGAGGTGCTGGTGAGTCCTCTGACAGTCACACTGAAACACAAAATACAGAAGGGAAGGTCTGCTCCCTTTGACCTGAACAAAACGCAAGCACTGAAAAAACCAATCGTTTGAAATACGCCAGCATAGAAAACTGTGCAGTCAAACCACAGCAACAAAATCTCAGAGAAAAGGCTGTCCTGCTACGGTGAAGCTCTGCAAGGCAAAAGAGACATCAGCCTCAGTGTCACTGCTGAATCTACTTATGGGCTTTCAATCGTCTAAGATCAGTAAATCAAACTATAGGCAAGAGATGGCAGCTACTGAAAGTCGTGCAGATCTACAGCAGGAGAGGCAAGTGCAGGCTCAGAGCTGTTAATGAAGCTGGGTGTTGATCCCTTCCTTAAGTAAGCAGAAGAAATCAATATAACTGAATTCTGTAGCTATTTCTGCGCTCTCGGCAACAAATCTGCTTGTGCTAGGGGCTTTCACATGGGGGATTACTGGAATTAAAACAGAAACCTTTTATTCATGAAATAAGTGGATAAGTGTTGAAATTATAACAGAAACCTTCAAGGTTGAGACCTAATAGTAAGTCTGGAAGGAGCCCTTATCTTTTACAGTGTGAAGTAAGTCTAAATTAAAATGTGATTCTATAGTTCAGGCAGCTCAAACCAAGTCCCAAAGAGAATTGATTCCTCCTCCTGCTTGCAGTAATTCAGATCAATGCCAGGGGATAAAAGCCCAAACATGCCTTCTACTGAATAAAGCACCCTGGGCCAGGAGGACTGAAATGCATCATCTCTGACACCTCAGCCTCTGATGAAAGGGTGGATTCTTGCCCAGGATATTCTCTTGACCCTTCACATCACTTGTACATGGCTGAAAATACAAGGCACCTAACCTATTATTTCGTCTCCAGAATTGTTTATGTGCTCTGAAAGAGAGGCAGGCACTTACCCAGCAGAGGCAAATTACCAGGCAGCAATAGATACAGTACTGCACAGACACACAACAAACTGGCACCCAGCCCAGAACCCTATGGAGAAAATAATAGTTTGGGGTCTAAAAGCCTCAGAAGACCACATCAGGGTTTTGCACCAAAGAACAGCAACAGGAAACTAACTGTTCTGTAGCCTTGAACTTCTATTTGGCAGAGGAGGCTGGCTTATAAGTTACAAATTACACATTTATAACAATTTATTAAAAATTGCCTACAAAATAATGAATGCAAATTCTTAAACCCTCCTACCTTCCCAAACCACAGGTGGAAGCTCAGCCCCTGTAAACTACGTCATTTGCTTCTCTTACACAGTATGTACCACACAGGCTGGAAGCTGGGACCGAGGTATTCCAGGGATTAAAGAAAGCCTCTGATCCTCAGACACAGCTCTTGGCCATCACGGGGGACAATTTATTAGTTCTGTTGGTAAAGGAACACAGAGCTATGTTCTGATAAAATGTCGTGTACATCAGTAAACAGTCAAAACAGAAACGTGTGTGATTCACTTGTTGTTTGAGGCAGGAGGAAAGCTCTCCAGAATGGAATTTTCCACGTGTGTCACTGCTTGCAGCTTCAGATGCATTTGGAAATGATTATTTTTTCCTTAATGGAAGAAACACAAACAAACCCCACATGTGTGATACAGACCACAGAAAAATAGGATTTGTTTATCTTTTTTTTTTCCTAGTGCAGACACTTCTACTGCTGGCCTAACAGGACAGTCACAGCCTGACCACCCAGAAACATGGACCTCTTCCTTTAATGGAGCTGAGGGCTTTTTTCCAGAAATTTAAGAAAAAATAAACATAAAATAAGCATAGGCTCACACAAAATTGTTTTATTTTACATATTTGTTGTGTTGTATACAGGAACGCAAAAAACCAGAACTAGTTCCAGAAGTAGATTAGGATGACTTAAACTTAGTACAGGAAATCACCCAAATGATTTCCGCTCTTAATATTTGACTTCTTTCAATAGTACATACAAGCAAAAACTGTTTGTGCAATAACAACCATGTTCAAAATTCAGGCACAGGTTCATAATTAACACCTGAAGTCCATTTTCAATGTATATTTTACATAAGTTAAAAGAAAAATATGTCAAGAAATCTTTCCTGCCAAAATCCTCAGTACTAAGTGCAGTGGCAACATACCTGGTTATCACATAGAACATGATCAACAAAATAGTGCCTTTTCAAAAAAGAGAAGAACCCCCCCTCCCCACTGAACTGGACAACAAAATGAGAGAGGGGAAAAAAAAAATTAAAAACATGGGAGTATTTTCCACAATTAAAAGGCCTCACCCCTTGATTATATCATATGGTACAAGGTCTAATTGAATTTACGAAAGTCAATTCTTTGGAGAAAGAAAGAAAGAAAAAAATTGATGCAAATAAAACTCCTGACACAGATTTTTTTAAAGATTCTCGCTAAACACACCCTAGTAAGAAGAGAGTGGTGAGATGAAGATCATTACAACTGCCAGAGTGACATTTCAAACACGACTGTGAAAAGGCTGAGCCCATACACAGTGCACTCAACACGAAGCATTCCCCAGACCTGATCTTCAGCCAAATGGAAGAGATGTGAAAATAGCTACATCTGCTACATACATAAAACCCCACAACTAAATTGTGGAGGATTTGGGGATTTAGACTGTCACCTGCCATCCCTGGAGTACATAAATGCACTCGCATACCCTAAGTGAAATCCTACAATTTATTTGAGACAAGCTAGAACAAACTTTGTTAGTACGCTCAACCTCACAACTAAATATTGACTAAATGTCGCCATGTGGTGATGACTCTGACAGAAATGCAAAAATATTATAATTTAAAAAAACCCCTCAAAATTAGAAAAAAATTGAAACCATAAATCCACTGTATGAAGTCTATATGATCTTTTCACAGTAAACCTAACTAAATGTGTAAATGCAGCCACCATTGTCACAGAGCATAATTCACCTTAGAAAGAAAAAAATTGTAATACTTTTAAATTTAGACCCTGAATAATGAACAAATAAGTTGCTTCTCTTAAATGAATGGTGCTAATAAAACAGAGGTGTATTTTCCTGAAGTGAACATGGTCTGTTCAAAGGTGGCTGCCACAGGTCTGGCCACACGCAGCTGTCTTGGCATTGAAACAGCAAGAAAGTGAACACCAAAACAGCAAAAGTTGTATTTATTTTGCAGGGAACTGCTGCTCCTTTATAAGTTTCCTCTGGGAGATTCACCTGATCAAATGCACCCAAATCACACGTGATGGAACTGAGCAACAAGGCAGAAATTTTGTATTAATGCTCTCTTTGTTCTTTCTAAAAAGACTGGGTAAGATATGGGAATCAGTACCTTAGATAGTGATTCCCATCCTTTCATCTTTCCGGTGAATATTATGCATAATATTGGTTTTTATATAAATACTCAGCTGCTCTAGACACTCTCTGCATAAGAGTGGCAATATGTATTTCCATCTGTTGACTCAGAGGATACCAAACTTTTGCCAGTTGTGATCAAAGTAGATTTATAAACCTGCCTATTTCTTTCAAAAGAAAAAGAAAAAAAAGGTAACCCTCCTTCCCCCAAGCTAAACCCCCAACAACAAAAAATAACCAAAAAAGCTTTGGCAAAGTGGCAAGGGGTTATAGACCTGCATCCCTCCTCAACCCTTGACTCTTCCTCTGGTATTTCTTCCATCACTCATGTAAAGGAAATTAATGAAATCTAATCCTATAAAGTCATAAAAGCGCTATGTTTTCTTAAAATACCTTATGCAGAAAAGATTATGTTGGACATCATGAGTAAACACTCTTTTCTGCAAAATAACATATTTAGTGAAAACAGCCAGGAAGCTGCGCAGGACTCTAAAAAATTCCTCCTTTCCATGTAAACAGCATCAGGGGTTGGACTCTGCCTTTAAGAAAAAGCTCTCCAAAATAAAATGACTCTGGGAAGGTTGGATTCAGCCAAGTACAGAAGTGTACAACTCCCTTTAAACACACAGCATTTTCAGTGATATAAGAGCCACGTGTAGGAACTTACACATAATCAAATGATTTGTATTTTCCATTTTTCTTGAATGCTTGCCCTGTAAACATCGGATGATCTCATATGTCATACTGAGCTTAATAATTTCTGGACTATAGAACTGAAATTTCTAAAATTCATTTTAGATTATACAGAGTTAAAACTCAATTTCAAATAAATGCTGCTCTCAAATTTACTAGCACTTCTTTCTGTTCCATTTTTTGAAACCTCACTACTATTTTACAAAGAAAGAGAGTAATAGTAAGAGGTTAAATTAGCAATAAAGGCTAGATTTCTTTAGGAGCTAGAGCAGGAAATAAAACCCAGGAGTCCTTTGTGCTCATCAGTAGTCAACGTGTCTGACTGCCCAAAGAGTAACAAGGGAAAAAATCAAAGTAAATGTAAATTTGCCTCAAATTAGATATACATACTGTATTTTTTTCCAAGAAAGGCAATAGAAAAAATAATGAAGTTTCTTTTCAACAAACTAAACAGTACTACCCCTGGAAGACACTGTCTCACTTTACTCCTTCTCTCCACAAGTGTTTTCTACACAGACAAAATGCTATGTCAGAAATAACAGCTGCCTATAATGCCAAATGTTTGGTCTCAGTTTCCCTTCATTCTCCACACAGATATGCCTATGAAATACATATACACACTCAGAAAACTATAGTATGTAAGTAACCTTACATCTTGCATCAAATAATAACTGAACACAAAAACACCACATTGAGAGAGGTTTTATAATTTTTAGGTTCAAAGGGGAATTTGTTCCATTTTAAAATACTGCTGTATTTTACAATACTGCTCCCACCAGAAGCACAAGAAGAGTCCTCATTCTCACAAGGGCATCTCATTCTTGGTGCTCATTGCTTGTTTCCCTGAAGAAAAATTATCATCTTTAATTTGTCCACAAGAACCTAAAACTAACCTGAATACCTTACATGGAAAGCTGCTCAATAAGAGTCTTTCCCCTGCTCCTGTTTTGAGTGTTAGGTTTGAAATCAGGCAAATATTAAAAATTGTGTCCCTCTTTGTTGTTATTGGCAATTGTTTTTCACAACCAAAAGCTTGCCTAGGCTTCTTTTGACCTACAAGTCATGGATTAAACAACTAATAGGTAAAATCAGTTTAGATGCACTATATCTACCTTGCTAATTGACAAAGACCTGGATTAGAGATTGAGAATGCAATGGCCAAATCCCTTGTTATCCTCTCAGAGCATTTGGCATTAAAGCCAGATTACCTGATGTGTATCTAAAGAAACAACATTGATACCAATCTGTCTATTATAAGGTTTATTTCTGTTTCCTTGGGAGATAGGTGGGGCTATTAAGGAAACAGGGTTGGGAAGCACTAAAATAGTATGATTTTGGAATCAGTAATTGAAATTAAAATTTAGCAATTTATACCAAAGAATTATTTAATTTTACAAACTTAACAAAAATAGTAGAAAATCTCCTTAGGCAAAGGGAGAACTTATTTGACTGCAGAAGAAAGGACAGAATAGACTGTCAAGTTCCCCAAAAAACTCTACTGCCAAAGAAAGGCTGCAAACTGTTTTTGACACCTCGTAACACTTCCCTCATACCTCTGCTTTTTACAGCAAATGATTTTTCAAGTCTCTAGAGACATGCCATAGAATAAAGACAGGGTCAAGCCTATTTGTATGGCAATCTTTTTCTCCCAAACTAGAAACCTGATGTGTGATTATTCTGCAATTTCAGAACGAAGAAACAGTTCTGCTATGCATTTATGAAAGTGGAACCTTTCATTGTTTTTAGGGGAGTGCCACAGCATGCACTGGCCACGAGTGCTGAGAACTTCTTGTGAACACACGTGCACAAAGAGACTAATATTGCTTATGAGACAGAGAGGGATTAAACTTGTTCATGGCCTGAACACCAGCCAGCATTGTTTTAACCTCTTCATGAAGACAAAAGTTTTTTGCAACTATTGACAAGAAAGATTCTTTATTCTCAAGCTTCGATCTAATGGAATTTAGATAAATGGATAACCTTGTTCTCTGCTCTAATATGAATCCCTCCTGCTCACCCCTTCATTTCTATTTGTTTTGGTGTTAATGAAGGCCAAGTAATTGATCCTACAATCTGAAGAGAGGTTTTGCAAGAGTATTTTCACTATCGACATTTTGTGTGAACACTTGCTAGCTGTGTCAATTTTTAAGATAAAATCTGAGAGATAAAACTCAAGAAAGGATGCAAATACCTATCTATAAACTACATTCATGCTCAGCCTCCCAATATTCTGGCTAAATTGATATGCAACTTCCACCCCTGTTTCTTTCTGCTTTTTAAAGAAAAGCACGAAGTTCATTCTTTTTTAAAGTTCAGTATATCCATGTGTTAACAAAGGTAATTCCCAATGGACCTGAGATTTTATTAGCAGCTGTTTAAATACTTACTCAACCAACTGCATACATTTAACTTACTGAAGTGTTCTCTAACTGGAGATTGGACTTTTGTCTCTCAGTCACTCTATTAATTGCAGAAAATCACTGCAGCTATGAAGATTAATGAAAAAAGGGGGTTAGAAACTTCTTGGCATCAGACATATGTAGCTGTGCATCACTGGCACATTGAGCCTTAGAAATTATTTGACAAGGTTAGATAATAAAAGTTAACATGCATAGGACACAAGAGGGTTGCTTGAGAAGGGTAGAAAAATCGCACATTTGCCAGTAACATGTACAAAATTACCTGCCAAACCACATTTGTTAATACCATTCCAGAGAGAAGATGGAATACTTCTCCACAGATATGAAAAACTGGGGAAAAAAACTGATATCTGAAACCTGAGAGCTGTTTTCATACATAGAAATACAGCAAAATGCAATTACTAACTTTGTGTGCTATGGTTTTTAAGGTACATTGCTGGTATTTTTCTAGGTACAAATACAAAAAGCTGAAGGTACAAAACTAACAGGACACTGAATGTAACAGGAAAGGAGATCATTTTCATTATTTCAACTTCATTTTTTTAAAAGTCTCTTTTGCTGTAATTAACATTACATTCCTTTTAAATATAGATTCTAAACTAAACCCAAGCTAAATTTTAAATACACAAGAATACATTGATGTGGATATTGACAGCAAATTGATAAAAGATACTGAAGAAGCATTCATAAAAGCAGTAATATAAAAAGAAAATTCACTTCAGGGTTTGCAAATTCCTCCATAAAATTTCTACTTTGTTTCTCCAATTATTTATCTGTTCTTTTTTTCCCATACATAACATGCTTGGGAAAGAGGTACCTTGTTTTGTCCTAGCAAGGAGTCTGGGAAGAATTCAACACCATAAACTACATGACAGGATTATCACATTGTGTCAATTTGGCAAAAACAGCTCACAATAAAATCACAAAAGATTTATTCTGCTATGCAAAGATACAATCTTCAAAAATGCCTACATGAAGTTCCCTCAAGGACTTTTTTAGTGACAGAAGAAAGAGGTCACATGATCCCATTATAGGTGCAACCTTTATAGGTACAGTTCCAGAATATGAAGTCACATGCATCTTTGTCATTCTGTTTTGAGCTTTGTAATAAAGACAGGAAGAGACACGCTGAACCCTCCAGTGAGTTTATGACTGATTTGTTTCATTTGGACAGATTTGTGTCTCAGAAAAGAGATTATGCTAACTCCTCAGTTGGATAGAATTGCTGCAAAAATCAGATAAATGGAAATAACTTGCATTTATTTTCATTCTGGTTTCATACAAATCTGAAATTCAGTGAAAAAATTCATATGGACGCAGTGCTTTATAATACATAAATAATCATACAATACAAAACTAAGAGCCCTATTAATAACCCACAAAGCTCTATTTACCTAAACAATTTCACTAAGACCCCCTTGTCCCGCTAATGAGCCAGTCCTTCAGAGGTCCTGTACCCATATCACAAATGTTTTCTCACCGGTTTGACATGAGCAGAGAGCTATTGATTCCATCACTCCACTGAGCTGCTGCCACTGAACTGAACCACCTGTGCTAGGGGCTGGATCCTGTGCAAACTGCAGCAGCTGCAGGTACGTGTGACAGCCCCTGATGATGACACTGGTCCTACACATATCAGCTGTTTTCCCCCCCCCGATTTTACTTAGAAGCTGGATAGGGACCACAAGTCCTTCCAGCCAACCACAAGGACCACAAGTTCTTCCCACTTAACCTTCCAGTCAGCTGGGACCTCTGCAGTTAATCAGGACTGCCGGTAAATTTGAAAACTTTTGTCTTATTTGATTTTTTTAATGCCTCTGTGGGACTCTTGAAAACGGAATTTAGGGGATGAGCAAATATTCTACAATGGTGTTTTAATTTACAGCACGTGCAGAAATCCTGCCCAGTTTCAGGTATCTCTAGTTGTGATTCAGACATTAAATTACTTCCAGTCAAAACCAAACATTGGGAACTCAGAGCAGCCTTTCAATATAAGCCAAGCAACTAAAACATTTCAAACTGTGTGCTGACCATCTGGAAGCACAGGCAAAAGCAATTCAAACTTATTCAATACTGCCCTAAAAATAGGGTTTGAAGTTAACTAAAGGTATCAGTGGGTGGGATTTTCAAGCTCCCTTACTTTCACACTCAAACTGAAAAGCAATCAAGTTTTACTGTAATAAGTTTACATTCTCAACAGAAATAGTCCACTTAATTCATTCAAACAGACATGAAAGGCCATCATAAACTAATAATTATGGCAACAATTGAGGCTAAACACTTGTAAAACTACGGCCTACAATAAAATTCTCTGTGCTGCTTGATTTCCCTCTTCAGTGCCTTTTGGGCAGCACCATCCTGATACCTGCTCAGACCAGACACTTTTTCCAAATGCTGACCAGACCCACAAACTTCAAAACAAACAAAAGGACATCCAATGCAAATTCTAAAGCCAGCTGTCAAAAAGCTTTGCAAAATGATACCCTACGAAGAAGGTTTGTTTACTCTGGGAGCAGATATGCCCAGTCAGGAGCAGATCAGTTTGTTATACAGAACCAGTGTTGTTTTGCTTATTTTACACAGCCAGTACTGTTCTTGAAAACATCTACGAGAGTTTTATGGATATCTGTTGCATTCTTTTTTGTCCTGCAATGAAGATCTGTGTGCAGGTCATGTTTTACTGCTTCAGGGATATCTGTTTTCTTATTGATTGAAAATTAAAATGGTAATTTATGCTTCCATACTGGACCACTGCAATGTTTTATTTCATTGATTTTGTGGCAGTTCTTTGCATGCATTTAACAGCTTACGTGAAACCCTGACAGCAAGGTCATTTCAAACAAACCATTCCCAATTCTGCTCCCTTCAGCTCCCCAAAACACCAAATCATTAACTTCTAATTAAATTTTGTACGTTTGGGGTTTTTATAATCTTTAAAGGTTCTTAAATATCAAGTCAAAATTTGTCTTTGTCCTCTGGTGTGTGCCCTGCTTCCCTCATGCACCCAAGCCCAGCAAAGCTTTTCTTTAAAGATTTTCCCTATTGATTGAGTGATATTTTTTCCTTCTAAGCTTTTAGCTGCTGTTAACATTGTATGTCAGACCAACAATTTGTTACAATTAGGCTGACAAACTTTCAGCTTTTAACTTCAGTCTCAGAGCTCATTTATTTGATCTAATGTAAGCTTAATTACCTGAGTTGCTAATTCTCTTAAAAAAACCCCAAAATCCAATCCTGAAATATTGTACCTGCCATGAAATATCTTCCAAACGTACGCTTTGATAACCTGATAACTGACAAGGCTTTGATTCTTCTGAGCATGTATTGATTTTGGACTCAAAGGACAAAGATTAAATTACTATCTTTTCAATAGCACAGAGGGTGCTTGCAGGGCCCACCCTTTGCAAATGGCTTGGACAAAACCACCTAGGAAAATAAAAGCATGAGTGTAAATAGCACATGTGGAGTGACCACATGGAATTGTCTGCAGGGGGTTTCACCTAAAACTGATCATTTCAGAAGGGGCTACTTTGAGCTCCATGTTTTCAGAAAGCAGCTCTATGACACATAAATGCACATGCACACAGACATTGCACTTTGCCAGCAATATTTCACAATATCTGTTTTAGCATTTTTCCTATTGTTAAGGAAAAGTAAAATATTAAAACATTTGCCATATGCAAATGAAAAAATAGAACCACTGGAAAGCCTAACCTCTTTCTTCATGTTAAGACATTCAGTAATTACTGAAATTACGCTGTCACTTCACTATAGAGTTTGGAGCCTGAAATTTAGGAACTACTTTTCACATAAGGAACTCTGGGGAGAGAAAGTGTGATAAAAAAGAATAATTGGATCACTTTTGGATGGCTATAGAGCTATTGGATGAAATTTTCTCCTACATATGAGATCTTGTTGCTGCTCCACACACGTACTTCAGAAAAGGGAAATGCTCTTACATGCAACGTATTTTAATACATTGTTTTTCACTGGCCATTTATTTTTTTTAATTTACTGTTTCTTTATGCTATCTACATAAATGCTAAACCAGCAAAAACTTATTGCTATGTATTGTATCCAAGTTCTCCACCTCAAAACACAGCAGCTGATCCCCCTCAAGCTTCAAAGAGGCCATAAGTAAGCCATTTCCCTGCTTTCATTTGTTTGTTCCTGAGACCAGATCCTGAAAGAGACAAGAGCCAAAGCAGAAAATTGATTTGGTGTTTGTTTATATGCATAAAGGATGCCTTTTTTTGCTTGATCATATCTAAGATGACAAAATGGCAATCACAAAGGATTCGGTCCCAGCAGGAGGTGAAAGGAGATAATACCTGTAATAGAAGTATCTATAAAATCTGAAGTCAAGAGACAATGCAGTCTTCAGTCATGAAGATTTACATCTGACCTTGCTGGTTTGACAGACTGGTTTATAAGACAAGGAAAAGGAAACTAACAGATAAATGGGAACAGGCTACAAGAACAACTCCCAAAATATTAGTGTCCAAGATAAGACTGTAGGCAAAATTTCAGTGAGTGATACATTGACATAGAGAATCTACTCCATTAAAAGCCACTTCTCATTATTTATTTAGCTATAGCTGTGATTAGATAGTATTTAGGACAGTGATCAGGCTCAGATTAATGTAACATCAGAGGAAACTGCAATCTCTGCAGCAGCCTGCAGTGCAGCATGTGCATTCCACCTTGTGTGACAGCAGAGACCAGCGAGCTCCCCCGGCAGACCTGCCCAGGCATCAGTCCTTAATCATCAACAGCCAGACCATCACAAGGCAAAGCCCCACCTGATAACGATTTATCAGGTCAAACTGCACATAATTAGCTTGGCTATCAAAAAATATATTGGACGACGACTCCTAAATTTGTCCATCAGACAAAATTGAAAAGCATTTCAATCATCAGTTTTCAACACTATTGTGTTGATTAATAAGCTCACTTTACAATCTCACTGGAGCTGTGTGTTTGAGAGGTAATAATACAGAATATTCTATTTTATAAGGAAGGTGTAATGGCATGAAGGTATTCTAAGCACACAGAGAAGACAAGGATAGGTTGAAGTACATGTAGTACAAATCTCTGACTGTGGCACTGTTTTCTTGATCTACAAATTCCCTGAGATCAAGATCTCCCCATGGCAAGTGCAAACTGCTACCAGAAGGGATTCAAAGTCTCAGATTTACTGCAGCCTAAATACCAAGGCAGGCAAAAAGGCAAAAAAACTGTCCCAAATGAACTTTGACTCTATTCAAAAAGAACACAGACAAAAAGTATAAACGTCATCTGGTCAATAATCATTAGAGGTTAAAAGTTGTTGCCTATTTTAGGAGCAGATGACTATTCCTGAAAAGTTTAGGATTAAGTCACTGCTAAAAGAAGGAAGCAAACCAGTGAGATTTAATGCATATCATAGATCCTTCTAACAGATATCCCGGGAATGTACCTCTGGATTTTGACAAAAGATCAAGAATTCTCCAGCACAATGAAACACAGCACAGTGTCAACTCCAGAAACTCCTTGTAAAAAATGGACTTTCATTATTACACTTGTACACCTTTAAAATAAGAAGAACAATCAAGTACCTAATTATTATAAAGGATAACACAGTTTTTATTAACTACATACAAACTGCCTGACCATTTTAGGATTCATAATTGCAAATTTTTCATATGAATATTAGACCTCCTTGTTATTCCAGCTGAGCATAAATTGAAAGGAGAATAGAACTTGCATATATAGACTTTTTGGGTGATAATAAAGATATTTACTGACACTACTGTGAAAGAGAAATATAATGAAAACTAACATCTATGCTGTAAGGATGATGCTAAAGAAAAATACATCAATCTCCTTATTCCCCACAAAACACTAATAAAGCATTAAAGAGACTTGCAAAAGCTTCCATGTGTCAGTAATTAATAGGAAAACTACAATGGTAAATTATAATGCAAGCTTCTAACTGTCTGAGGACCCACTCAAGTCAGGTTTTTAACAGTTCTATAGCTCGTACAACACTTAGCCTATAAAGGCCTCATTTTACATTTTATTTACAAAGGGGAAAGAACTTTACATTTGTTTTCCACATATTACTTGCCTGGTTTCAGAAATGCCAACAGATTAAGGTAGTGAAAACAACCGATGAGTACTACACCTTGCTGGTTTTTACCATAGGGAATAGCTAAATTTCAAGGCAAGCAATATTGGAAAAGCTTATCTGGAATTCTGCCCACTTACAGACACTAAGCCTTGTTCCTGGCTACTCGGCAAACATTTTCAAGTAGTAAAAGGCTGAGATTGTAGTTTTTCTTTTCTACTACATAATTACGTAACTCTGATCCTTTTGTGAACAATGATTCATTAAGCATGAATCCATGTTTTCTTCCAAAGCTCATTCTGCCATGTAGTGCTGCAGTTCTCTCTACACCTAAAAGTTGTGTTCCAGCATTAGCATGGGAATTCTTTTCAGGTTACACCACCTAATCCCTAAGCAAAAATAAATCATAGCAGCAACAGGAGACAATTTATGACACAACCCTTTATCATCCCCACTTTATCACACTCATTTTTATCCATTCCTACTTTCCCCTGTAATGCTTTCAAACTATTGGGGCCTTTCAGTAACTACACACAGAGCAACAAATTTGCAAGGCATTTGTACGTATAGGAAGGGGACAAAAAGTGTTTGCAGAAAACACAGTGAAGCAAAAAACAATGCTTATATGAAGAAACAATTCCTTTAAAGTTTCCAGAAGAAAATTTCTAGCTTCTGGTTACAGCACCACAAAAAACCCTTTCTGTATAAGAGTCTGACACTCTGAAGATACATATGTGTGTATTTAAAATTTAGATCCTGTACATAACTTACCTCCCTGCTAAGTAACAAAGTTTTTTCCAATTTGTTACTGCTGCAAAGTCTGTCATTTGCTACTTATCATGGAACAGCTGAGATGGACCCTTTTCATACACACATATAAATGCACACATACGTATATATCTATATATACATATATATCTAACTTTGCTATTTTAAATAAATATACACAGTTTTATTCCTTAGAGCTACACTGCCTTTGCTTACCATATTATTTTTTTCCTCAATTATTGGCTTTGCAGTTATATTTTCAGGGAGCTTAACCATTTTTGATATGCAGGACAAAGATCAGCAGCTAATCTCCAGCATAATTTCATAATTATGGTGCTCAGCAAATGATTAAGCAATATAACCCCTACCTAAGAATTTATGTCAGATTGTGATTATTTTTAATGTCAGCTTTCTCATGCTTGGACAGCCTGTTAGCCTGACAGGAAATGATAAGGAGATAACTGGGGGAACACAGCTTTTGTGCCAGTCAGACCTTCGAGCTCACACAGTAAAAGGGCTTTGCTTGACAGAGGGGCAGGGGTGGCAATCTTGATTAATTTTCTCTGCTGAAGAAAATGCCTTTGCCCAACAAGGACTTTCACCAGGAGAGGAGTAGAAGACTGTTCCCTGCTATGCAGCATGAACTCAGGATGAGAAGTATTTGGGGTGAAACTGGATTACAGTGACCATTTTCCCAATAAGACCCTGGGGACACCATAGCTCTAAGGATACACTGCCAGATCTAGTTCAGAAAGGGACTTCACTGATCAAATAATTAAAAGATTAAGAGCAACTCTGTCTATGCTGTGGTGAGCCTCAGATTACTGCTAGACATCTACGACAAAATGCCAGACAAGCAAGCCAAAATGAACATTTAAACGGAATGAATGCACTTGGGATGACTGAGGCAGATCTGTGTGGTTCCATCAAATGTGTGGTGTGATTACGGATTATTGAAAAAAAAATCTAGAGCAGAGAAACTTACCTTTGAAAACCATGAAAAAATTACCAGATGCAGCTACAGACACAGCAGTGTCTTCCTTCTATCTAACCCAACAAACTACAACATTTGGGATAATTCTACAACAATATTAAAAAAAAAAAAATCCAGTTCTGTCAACATGCAGCATCTTGTTTTCTGATTTATGTTTACATCATGAGCAAATCAAACTCCACAAAGAAAGCAAGTCAGTCTGGACAAGAGCACAATCATCTTGATGTGCAAAATTCAGCATATAATAAGATTTACTAGAAATTTCATCTCAGCAAATATTATAGTTATTCATCATGCATAATGAATTAACTTTGTACTTTATTTAAATTCATACAGTCTATTTTTTTGCTAATATGTTGCACATATTGGCACTATCTCATCCATTTTCTTCTATTAGGAAATATTCTACTGTGCACTACTTGCAAAAATGAGGTAGAGATACAAATCTTTATAGTGAGTGCAGCGTGCCAAACATTTCCACTGCTGTAAATCATTATTCAAACACAGAGTGTTCAGGGATTGACAAGGGTGAGCATTTTAAAACCACTGCTATGAGAACTCGCTAGTTCTTTCCAGAAGAGAGCATCTTTGCTTCTTGCTTTGGGATGTTTTCACTTGAGCTGTATATACAAAAAACCCCACATCAAATTCTATTTGCTGCTGCTGTTTCCTTCCTGAATTTCAGGAAATCCATGGTTTTTGACATAAGTTTGTTTTACTAAGTTAGAGACTCTTGGTTCCAAGAAAATTCTAAAGTTCCAATGTACAGAGGCAAACCCTCAGCCCCACTCCTAAAAACAATTAATAAACCCCGTAGTATTTACTTATCACCTCCATAGATACCCACAATGAGACAAGTATCTCTTCCCCAAATTGAATGATCAAAATGGCCAAAGCAACAGAGAAAAGCAATACTACTACAATCCTTTTTGTCAACATCCTGTATAATTGGAACCAATACTGCAACATGGAAATCATGCTCTGCTTTTTGAGTCCATTTTGGCAAAGCCTTTCTGCATCACACAAGATCAGTATCTCACATTGCCACTGCCAGAGCAGCTACACCACCAAGTTCTTCTGCTGCTCCCTAATAGGAACTGATTTAGTGCACAGAGCTGATAGCTTTCGTAACATGCTGAATGCTTTACAAAACAAAAGGACCATTGTTCTAAATAAGACAAAAAATTATCATTGCTGGACAATGCAGCAACATGAAGCCCCAATGTTTTCCGCACCAGTTTTGAGTTAGCAAGTCACATGGACAGAGCAGCAATTTAGCATGAAAGCAGCACCACGTATTATGAACAACATTCCCTTCCATGTAATTTTCCTCAGTCCACAAAGACTTTGATGGTGCTTGAATACAAAAACCTTTATATTTAGGCAGCTAGTCTCATTTTATTGTTGCTGGTTTATTAATCCATCAAATTATGATTTTATTTTCCCAAGTTCTGTCTATACTAACTCATCAAAGTTCTCATTCTCCATCTTTTCCTCTGGAGTCCTCAAAGACAATCAGCACACGGTCACTCTGCTGCCTTAAGCATACCCCTCAGCCAGCACCCAAAACCTTACACTGGTATGTTACCCGCCTCTCCTTATGAATTGGTCAAGACGAGGTTTGAAAATAAGCTTTTCCTATTGAAGGGAGTGGGCGGTTAAAATCTGGTTCAGACTTTTGCAAGGATTTCCCTAATAAGATCAACAAAACACTCAATTTTTAGGACTTGGTCATCCTCACCAACTCCACTGAGAGCTCCAGTCACAGTGAGAAATCTGAGCAGCAACTGGAAAATTCCTCCAGAAGGCAGTCCGCTAGGAATGCCCCAGCCAGGACAGCCATCGTACACGGACTTTACACTGCCCTCCTTCCGACTGCTGAAGGGAGTGGACCCTGAAAGTCAGAGCCTCACTGTCAGCTGAACAGTGTCAGAGGGGACCTAAAGACAGAAGAGAAATGAAAAGAAAGGGACACAAACAGCAAGGGTGGAAGTAAATAGGAGCCCAACTCAAGCGCAGATCCCACGCAAAGTTCCCTTCTGCAACACCAAAGAGTCTGCCACAGCCATCCCATCAACTTCAGCTCCCTGGCACTTTAGATATTGTATTTATTATTCTAGTTTTTACTTTTCAAAATAGCAAAAAAAAAAAGAGGGGTGGGGTTAGAAAAAACCCCACATTGTCTGTGTAAAATGAGGCCAAAGGAATGTGGCTTGTCTGTGGGGATCTTCCTGAGAAAAGTAAGATCAAACTGAGGCTTTATTTCATTTCTAAATGTTTTTCCCCGCTATCCTCTATAAACTTTTAATAAAAACTAGCAAACAAAAAAAGTATTAGTTTCCCATGGGTTTTTTGTAAGATGCTTTTAAAAAATAAAATAAAATAGCCTCATGAAATTTGGATAAAATATCATAAAATAGGAAAGGTTCAGACAAAATTCTTGCTGCAAAGATGGTATGCATTCACCAAAAGACCAAGTACTTCTGTTTTCTGAGAAATATGCAGCACCTGATGCAAAGTTTTTAGACTTATATAGCTTAATAGCAGATGCTTCCCTTCCAGAAGCAATTCTAGAGACAACCTCTGGCTCTGCATTGCCCTGTCATATCTCCTTTGAATTTAATTAATTAACAAGATATCACTGGGATATTATAAGTATCTTAAGTGCCTGGAATTTGACCTCAGACTTGTGTGCTGATCCAAGAGTGCAGTTATTACTCTAAGCTTCTGACAGTGGCTCTTCAACAGCATAATTCTTGTGAAAACGGCAGTTTTGTACCTAACAAAGTGGCTGACGAGGCACAAACACAGCCCAAAAGGTGTTTCATTACAAGCTTCTAGCATTATCTCTGAAGAGACTTTATCTAAATCTGCTTCTTATTATACACTGTTGGCAGGCTGCCTAAAGAGTTCACCCCTCTGCACTGGAATAACTTCAAGGAATGTGTTTAAAATTCAAACAATCCATTTGCCCCTAAACCACTACATTAATGGGTACAGGATAAGAACCAGATTATTTATCTATTCAATGCAACTCATACAAAACAGTTTACCTGCATGTCTCATCTCAGATGCCCCAGTTTCCATAACATTACAGGATCTGCACATTTTTGCTTCACTTCCCCTCTCCATATTTCAGATAGCAGGAAGGGCTTTCTTAGCAGTAAAGGATGGAAGAAACAGGTGGTTGGTTTTGTTTGTTCTTCTCATTTAGATAAATCTAGAGTGCTGGTGGATTAAAGTTCTGGTATTCAGCATTTTGATACAGTTGGCATATATTTCTATTTAAGGGACTCAATTGTCCAGAGCTTATTTCTTCTTCTAGCGAGATTTTTTTTTTTCCAGCAGATCTTCTGGGAGAATGTCTGCAGATAGGATTAGATTGGAAATGCTATTGCTTTCAGTGTACTTAAGACACTGGCAGGGATGAGAATTTAAATGAGAGATTTCAGATGTCTGCATTATGCACTTCACAAATTCTTTCTTGCCTAAGGGAGGTAAGAAGAACAACAAACCTAACTCATTTCCAAGTTAATTTAAAAGCAGAGTTTGATGGCAGAATATTTGCATATGTTAGCTTCAAGACATGCAATATATGCCATCAGTATTTGCACCCATCCATTTTAAGGTATGGTTTCTTTTTCTACAAATACTTAGTGTGTACTAGAAAAGCTATACAAACCTTTTTCTACTGGGGTCTTGGAAAATAAGGGAGGAAAAAAACTCCCAATTCTTATAATTTGACAGAACATTCCTCTGCAGCAGAAGGACTTGAGCAATTTGTGTTTTTCCAATTTTCAGGATATACCTCTTCATCTTATATTTAGTTTCAGACACCATGTACTGAGTAATAGCTTTCTGTATGTGTCACAACTTTATTTTCCTTTATAATTTGGAAACAGGAGGCAGTTTAGAGGCAGTTTATTCTATTAACAGATCAACTTTCTTAACAGAAGTTTGTATTTTGTATAGAATGGATTTGACTCATCTCTCCAAGCAGAGATGTGCTATACAACCAGGATGCCTTGCTAAACTATGATGGCAAGATACGGCTTCAGAAACACGCGTGGGCACAAGAAAAGGTGGTGATAAAACTGAAAAGTTCCACCAGCTTCAAGTATTCTCGACATTGAGACATGGGAATAAATGCTACCACAGCACTGCTTCCTAATATCCCACTTAAGTGCCAAATGAAGAAATCCAAGCATTATTAGCAGCCTCAAGAAAAAGCCATCTCAGCTGCTGAGCTGGCAACTACATTTCTCACTTCTCCCAACTGAAATTCAAGGTTATAGCCCAACTCTTGATTCAACCAGTTGAAGGGATCTTGCCAAATCCAAAGGGAGCTGAATTTGGCCTCTTTCTCTTTCAGAACTCCAGAAAGAGATGACAGTTTACTTAAAGCTTCCAGAAATATTTTTGTTTCACTCACATTACTGGTTGTTCTAAAAAAGGGATACATATCTCTTATGTCTGGGAAGTAACTCTGTACACACATAAATGAAAGAATTAACACTGCTTCATTTGGTGCTATTATCTCTGAACTAAGGATGTGTGGCTTTAAAAAAAAAAAATGTAGGCAGGCTGAGCCAGTAACTATGTTTTCCTATACTTTACATTTACATTAGTCTTTAGTATTCTGGGAAAGAGAAATTAATCCATGCTTTTCAGTACTGCAAGCTGACACAGGTTTAAAACATACTCATTGTCTTAAGGTTCAACATTAACTTTGGATGCACATCTACACAATTTCTCCTTAATTTCCTCTTTTCCCTCAAACTCTTTCAAAAATATCCATTTAAATAAGCTTTCAAACAAGACAAAATGGACTAAGAATTATATTTTGCTTTCATGTATATTTGCTTAAATCGAATGAATCATAGGTGAATTGTTAAATTGGAGTGTAATTTAATTATCTGGGCATGCATTTTAAATGGACAGTATTAGACTTTTACTTTATTGTTCCCACTGGAAAAATGCATCTTCACCATAACCTTAAGCAAGTGTGTACATTTCATGACTTCAAAAGACAGAAATGGAGCCAGGAAATCACACTGATGAGTAATCAATTTTTTTTTTTTTTTGAAAGGGAAAACATCAGAAAATGTAGCCTAAGGTGCTCAGCAGAAAGCAAACAAAACCTGAAATACTGTCAATACAGGCTACCATTTAATAGAAAATTTTGTTTCATTCCATATTTCTTTTTACCGTTAAAAATTAATTTATCCTCCCCCAAACAATAAGACTAATACAAAACTGTTTTCAGAAGATGTTTTAGAGGGATAAATTGATAACAGATGTATTGCCAGTGACCTCTGGTGCACAGAGCTGCTTGAAGGAATGATACCATGTGAACAGCAACAACCATAACACCACACTACCCAAAAACTTAAGCGCGTGCCGAAGGGTGAACTTCTATAAACACATCAAGGGAAATATCTGTCATGGCATTTGAAATGCAAACACTTACACTACTCCATTAAAACACTTAGTTTTGCAGGAATGTGAAAGTAGCTGGATTTCACAAGACTCTTAAATTGGCGTGTATATTCCGCAAGCTGAAAGTATTTTCTACCACAGAAGTTACAGCAGAAGCTGTATGCAATAATCTAGGGGAAAATCTGTAAATAAAAAGCACTGTAAAATGGAGTGTTGATACTGTCAAAATTAATCAATAATTAAAGTACTTTGAGAAGAAGATTTCTCAAGAGCTTCTATCTTCTGAATGTTAAATTATGAAAGCATGAATCAGATGTTCTTGTGTTTCATGTGAATATCATATAATATGTTCCTGCACTACTGCATCTGGGGAGGATGTTAAAAGACTCAATTTACATTTAAAAACCTGTTTGTTATTTATTGAATTCTTATACCATAATATCAGACTTGAAGGGGCTTAATTTCAGAGAACTGTTAGAAAAAGAAAAGGGATAACTGAAAAAGTACTGATTTTATATAGGTGAAATTTGGTATTTGGACCAATTAATTTAGTTTTTATTCTGATTAACTGCATCCAATTAAAAGAACTCAAGGCTTATACGTTGACTGCAAAAAACTTCAGACCAAATGATAAAAATTATGTAAGATTGGATAATATGAAAAGACTTAGGATACCTAGATAATAAGCAAGAGTCCTACAGGTATCTTGGATTTTACACCATTCCACCTTGAGGTTTCTAAACCATTTTCCTTCATGTTCATATCTGCAAAGGTTTAAAACAAGAAACCAGGTATGTGACAGCAAAGCCATGCAACCTCTTCCTGTTATTTCAAGGGGCAGGAGCTTGAAAGAGAACGCACATAAATGCTTTGGGTTTGGGGAGTGTTTTCTGGTTTGGTTTTTCTTTGGGGATTTTCTGTTTGTTTGTTTTAGGAAGGAAAAGAAATACCTAAAATTATACAAGAAAAGCCCGATGGTTACCAACAAGAAAAAAGGAGAAGCAGTCACATTGTAGATGATATTAGTATTACTTAAGGCAATAAAGGTTTTCATTTATTTATTGTTTACTAGCACTACCCTGAGTAAATGAACATGGGTAAACTGATGCTATCCTGTGGATGTGCACACCCTGTAACAGTCTTGGCTGGAATTCCAGCTTCCTGCCTTCTTACAGGTTGAGTTTTGAAAAGGATCACACAGTCACAATACTTTAGGCACACCAGCCATTCCATTTGAGCTAAAGAAGCAATCAGTGCTGAAAGCAACCACAACTTGTGAGAGCAGTGCTGAATACACAGGGGATGCAGTAATTATACAACGGGGTGTCTATATTAAAGTTACTAAAGAGCTGCTTAACAACAGCTTACAGATACCTAACTTTGGAAAACCTGGAGAGAAGTTGAAATGCAAAGTAAACATAAAAGAAAAGGAGGAGGCATTCCAGAAAATGGTGTGTGCAACCACGCAAATATAATCTAGATACGTGCTACAGCGATGCTCATAAGATAATAATTTTCACAACAGGAGCTCTGTTAATTGCCCTTGACATGGAAAACATCCTAAATTCCAAGCACAGCCTTCTTTCTCCTTTAAAAGTTTGTAGCTGTATGTTACATTGTCATCTTAAGACAGTGGATTACTTTTGATGAAACTACACTTGGAATATTGTGACATCAGTGCAATTTTTTATGTATTCAATGCTATTCAACAGTGAATGATTCCCTGGGCTTGCTTTATTTACATGTTGGAAGCACTCTGGAAAAGCGTCAGCATAATACAAGATGGGGGAGCGCACAAAATGGAGTGGCTGGTATTTTAAAACACCTAGGTCAGACTGCCAAAGCCTAGAAAACAAGCCATGTAACTAAATCAGGGAAATTATATTCTTAGCTTTTTAGATTTTTAACTTATGGTTAAGTGCATGTATCATATGCCACACTCAGAACTGTTCTAAAGTCCCATCTGTTTGATCCCTTTCTCCTGCTTTTGCTGACAGCAAGGGCTATGCCTGGATTACAGCTACTATTATGCAGAAGACTGACAATAAAACCTGACAGTATATAAACATTTATCCAAACTGGATTTTCATTAAATGGGGATTCAATCCTTCTGGTCTCGTGACAGATTTTAGACAAAGCTGAGAAATGCTGGTATAATTTTTTAATCAATTAAATGTAAAAATGGAAAATTTATGCATAAAAATGAGCAAGATCACCAAGCTCAAAATTCACCAGAACAGCATGTATGCATCAAAACTACATTGTCCAATGAAATCTGGAAGCTCTGGGATTGTAACCACAGTAGCACACTTTGGATGCTGATGTATAACCTGCTGGAATTTGGTCAACTGGAAATGATGTTTTGTTTAGTGTACATTTGTGAGTCTATTCTTTCACTCTCCTTTGTTAGAAAACTTATTCAGGCTTTCTATTGCTCGCTTCGTGAAGGAGAGACGAAGGACAGGAAGACAGGATGAAAGGAATATCTCATCCAACACACTCAAATCTATAAAGAGTACATCAGAGTTCATCACCAATGCCAAGACTCCCTGTGCATACACAATAGTCTTAATGGCTTCTTTCAGAGGAGAAATTTAAAAGTACAATCCTCTTCTCCCCTCAAAAGTTTTAGCCACTTAGTCATCCAGCATATTCCAGTCCGAAATGGGCTATCTAAAGAAAATGCAGGGACTAAAAAGGAAAGAAATAGTGTAGAAAGAGTCACCAAAAAAGCCCAAAAAACCACAAGCCCACAAGCCAAACTCCAACAAAAACCAGAATGACTTGAGATGGGGTCTTTTAAATAAAATGTGCAAAGAAAACCTGAGCAGGTCTTTTTAAAGCCTGGGTTACGTAATACCCCGTTAAACGCTGATGTGTCAGTGTTAACTTTGTACTTGATTTGTTTTGTGTAAATTACAAATTAAGGCACCCTCACCATTCAGCTTAAATTCTCAAGGTGGCAACATGGAAAAATTTTAAGCATATGGAGAAGCTAAATATGAAGTTTCCCTACTGATGACCTATCCTATCCTTAAAACAAGCTCATGTTAAACCATTCACAAAAATAAACACTGAAGTCACAGCTTTAAAATAGCACAAAACATCCAGTGTGTCTTGTTTGTTACCTAACCACGCGGGAGAACTCTTGCCAGTTTACATCCCAGGCAATTTTTCACCAAGAGACAGTGAGTAAAATGTAGAAGTTTAAACAAAAATTGAATTATAAAATTTGAATTAAATTTAGAGAAAAAAAATTAAATAAATACATTTAAAAAATAATAATTAAAAAAAAATCCTGTGACTTCAGGACACCTCCTCTGTAGGTGAACAGGAATGGAAGATGTATGATCACAGCTCCTTCTGACCTCATTTCCTGTGTTCCCAGTGGCCTTCTGCAACACAGCCTCCCCCCGCCTTTGGCCAAGGGTGCACGTTCGTCCCACTCCCCACAGTTATGGGTTCAAAGCAGGCAGGGCAGGAATCCCACAAAACAGGAACGAGTCAGAGCCAGTGCTCTACAGTATCCCGGTGCCAATGTCACCACTGACAGCTGGAGGCAGAAGATGGACACGTGCCAACCTTCCAACAGCAGCATGATGGAGTTTATAAACTCTGAAAGGTGCTCCAGCTGCCAGCTGAGCCAGTTGGCATTGCCAGGATGGTCATGAGGATACAGAAGAGGTCCAAGGTGTAACTCAAATACTTATCAATTGCTATCAAATCTCTCTTTTTCCCCTTCATAATTAGCATATTTGTCCTTAGACATGTATACACAACAAGAGCAACTGCACAACTCCCTAAGAACATAATCTACTAATACCCTTCAAACCTGACCAAGTGGGATCAAAGTTTTTTGCTCCATCAAGGTCCTCTGTCTGCAGCTGTTCCATGTGGCAAATTCCCATTTCAGTAAATTGGTGCTCTGCTCCCAGAACAGATGCAAAATCACTCTCACAATGAGAATATACAATGCAGCCTGATTCTGAGAACAAAGTACCATTTTAAGTCTTCATAATTTCTGTATTCAAATGATTCTTTTTGATCACAATGGGAATTCCATAACCCCAGTAAAAAATTACTTTTTTACTGGTTAGAGGCAAAGTATGGTACCTCAATGATGTATTTTTCTGTATGCGTACAGAAAATTATTTCTGAGCACTGTTAAAGGCTACAGGCAGGAAAACACCTGCATCCCACTCATTGCAGCACTGACCCTGACAAAGACACATACAGTCTGTTACCAAGGTGGAGATACAGCATTTAAGGGTCAAATTTAAGGGTTTCTCTCCATTACTGACAAACATATCAGCATAAAAGTGATTCTGAACAAGTTGCTGCTTGCAGTGTTGAAGGTCCTTACAAAACTAAACAAGTATTACAACTAATCACACTTTTAATTTTAAAACTTGTCCTGTTTTGCTGTATGAACATTGTTGCCTCGTACAGGTCTTTTGGTGTTGCACCATTCAAAGTACCCACCATAAAAAAGATGTTTAACTCCCAGAGAATGTGCCAGTGCCTGGAACTCGTACAAGTAACAAAACCCCTCATACACACGGGAGCTAACAGCCTCACAGAGACACTGGTGCTTCCCTATGGAAGGATAACACCAGGAAAGTGATGAAGAAATTTCACTCTGCTGGAAAGAATGAAAAGTCAATATTCTGGCTTGTGGAGTTAACAGGGAAAAGCTTGGATGGAGAAGCTTCTAACCATTAGTGAGACTGCACTATCAGAATCACAGGAAATAAATGAGAATTTCGCTGAGGCAGGCAATAGGAAAGATCCTGAAAGTCAAACAAATAAACAAAACAGAAGAATGCAGCTCTTGTGAGATATCTCCTACAGATATTTAAAAATGTAAACCATACAGTTTACAAAACCAGTCTGTTCAAAGAAATTTGCTACTAAGTTTACCAGCCAAATTAAAAATTCTCATTTTTCTCTGCTATTTTGTATAATTTTTGTTCAGTTTGAATATTCTGACAAACACTTAAATATTTGAGTGATGTAACTCCCTTAACAGCTCATGACATTTCTATGAAAGACCAAAAACCTTATCCGCTTTGAGGAAAAAAAAAAATACCTGTGTAGTACTACGATAGAAGTAGAAAAAGACATCAATTTTCCACAATAAATGACTCATTTAATTTAAGCATGCCATACAAAAACATGAAATAAAGAAGGGAAATGAATGATCACTGAACTATATACAACTGAATGGGAAAAATCACCACTATTGTATAAAAAAAAATGAAAATCTCATAAATATTCTTCTGATGATAAGCAGAATTTCATCAATCTTTAAATTCATAAGTTTCCATTTTAAAGCCAGGCACATGTGATTGGTGACTTTTTTTTTTTCTACTTTAATTAGGATTTAGCAGCTCAAGCCCCAAATCCTTCAGGAAATCTTGTGTCTTCAACACTTTTTATTATTAATGTTAGAGTTATCCATACATTTAGAGGCTCAGATTAGAACTTGGGATATGAGTGCCTTAGATACACCTTCTGTAGTCCATATACAGTGTCTTAGGAGAAAATTAGACCACAAGTAGTCCAAAATGAAAACCTGTACTGCTGTTTAAAAGATTGCTTAAATAATTGGGGGTCTGGTGGGTGTGAGTGTTAAAATCCTCATCTTTAGGAAGATATTGCAGTATTCCTTCTGCATATCACTCCTTTTTACTGGCCACTACAGCTACATATACATATATATATATATAAAATAATAATTATATTGAGTGATCTGGTTTTCTTTTCTGATATTCTTTTCAATACATTCCAGACGGCCTTGCATAATAGCAGAAATCCAGGAGTATAAAAATGTACAACAGCTATAGAGCAGGTTTAGATGTCTGTAACAGTCCATTTTATCTTTCAGTAATTAAACTTAAGAAACCTTAATTCTTAAAACTGCTAGCCTTTCCTCTCTCTCAATTAGCAGTCCATACAGCTATTGTCAAATACTCTAGTTGGAGTAGCCAAAATAAAGGAATGCTTCTGTAGGGGAACATAGCATTTTATGTGTAAAAACCTCAACAAAATGAAATGTTTTTCTTTACATGTTTGTATGATTAGAAAATAGAACACTGAAGATTTTTCTTACCTATGAAAAGACCAAAATGTTTCTTCTTGTATTTACATGTTTCTATCTATAATTATTACATACTAGTAAGAAACCCACCAGCTGTCAGGGATGCAGTAGGATTGGAGACAAATTCCGTTGCTCTCCAGCATTCTACACCTGAATGTTTATTTTTTTTCCTAATGCTTCCTCCCTCAGACAGAAGATTTTTTGGAATTTCTTGGCACGTGACTTACCGGCAGTGTTTGTGGGATCCCGTTAGGGTTTCGATCACAAAGCATTCCCCTTCATTGAGACAATATGCAAGGTCCTTGTCTTTGCATGGCTTAAAGTGCTCAGATCGCTCCGTGGAATACGTTGTAGTGTCTGTGGAGGAAGCAAGGAAAGGGAAAAAATAAGGATAAATGTTGGATATTTTTACAGTACAAGTTCAATAAATTTGATCCTACTGGTCTCAGTAACATCAAACACAGACTGAAAGAAAACGGAAAGCACGGGGCATGCAAGCCTCTGTGTGACTGCAGTGTTATTTGCAATCAGGTTTCTTAAAAGATTCACAAGAAATACCTCCAGAAAAACAAACCAGCCTGCAGCAAAGTTGGAGTATAATCTCAACCACCTCCAATTTCCAAAGTTTCCCTTCTAAAATGAAAAGACACCTACTTTGTATCCTTTAACTAGAATACTCTTTTCATATTAATTCACCGAAACGTGGTTTGATATAAGATACAAAATTTTTTCATAAAAAAACAAGCAAAAGTAGTTAATATACTATCAATCCAAAAAACGCAAATAAAACCTGCTACAATGAAAGAGAAAAAAAAAGCCAAATACTCAAAGTCGATGCTAATTTGATTCACCAGTCACAAAATTTAAACAAAAGCAATGTACCAGTGATTGTGTCATTTCACGTAGATCATCTGTAGGTGTCTATAGGTCCCCCAAAACACAGCTGAAGCCTTGATTACAGGCAGAACTGTTGGCTGCACCTTTGGAATATTTCCTTAGATAATTCGATTTGGAATAGGCTGACAGTATGTCAGGGTGAGCTATCATTCCTGTCTTCTAATAAATCTCTTTAACCTTTCCAATCCAGTTGGATTAATCAACAATAAAGTGAAATTTTCAGAGGAAGATGCCTGACTGACACATATTCTAATTTTCTTCACTAAGACAAGGTTTTGTCTAACGAAGTATGATTTTCAAAGTAAATTATGATTTCCACTAAGCCATGGTTCAGTCTTCATATTCAATCTTAATTCAAAAGGTTTAAGTTCCTAATCACTTTGCAGGATCTGATATATACTGAAATCATAAGAGAACATTTCATTGTATACCATACAGCCTATCACAAAATATTAATTTGCCTGCTGTCAAAGGAATGAAGCAGTGCTCAATAGACACAGAACCTTGCAAACTCAAAAGTTATACAAACACTATAATTTGCTTTTTGCTCACAACTCAAAAGACAGTAAATATCCACCAAGCTAACAACAAAGTTGAAAACCAAAACACTGAACTACAAGACACCTGTAACTATGGTTCTGCAATAAAATTCAGATAATTGCAAAAATCTTTCAAAGTAATTTTTTTTGTCCTCAGTATATTTTAAATAAAACACCACTACAAGTTTTCCTTATATGTAGACTAAATGACAGAAGATTAATAAAATATATTTGAAAATAATAAGAAAATCCATGCCCTAGGCTTTGTATGCAACACTTTCTTTGGTTTTCCTCTCCAGAGAGGAAATATTGTAGTTCAGTGTTTTCAGTGGAGAGAAAAAAAATCCTGAGAATAAATTTTAACAGTCTTTCCTCAAATGTTTTTACAGATTCAGAACAAAAGGCCATCACATTGTCCCCTGTAGCAGCGCTTAAAAAAATATGCAGGCTAAATAGAAATTATGTTTTCAATGATTGCAAGCAAACCCTGAACTGAAATCTACCAAGCTGAATTTTGGAGGCAATACAAGATGTTTATAGATGCAAACAGTGACTAGCATCTCACTGTTGACATTTCAAGAATGATCAGCTTTTATGTAAAAAAAATATCCTCACATAGAAAAAAGGTAGCCCAGTTACTGCTTAAGGTCAGTTTTACCCAGGAGCACTTAAATGACCATTTAAAACTTAGTTAGGCAAAAAATAAATATAAATCTGAGTAATCCGTTATATTTCTCCCCCTTTTAAATAAGGAATGCTAAAGGTAATGTTATTTGAAAGTGCTTGTGATAATTACAAAAGGTAACTCAAACTGTTTGATGAGCAGAAACTCAGCTTGATCCAGCTTTAGCAAGCAGAACACCTGCATTTGACAGCCTGCTCTGCAGAAACAATCTGTGCAAATATCCTTATGGAGGCAGCTGCAACACACACCCCAAAGGAATGTGAGGTGTTCCCAAAGGAGGAGAGCAAACCAAGGGAGATCGGCACCATCACAAAGCCTGGCTGAGGCAGTGACGCAGTGAATTCTCAGAGCACAGCTTTTGAAGTGCAGGAGACTCCTCTTCCAGCATAATTAAATCAAGAATACCTTGTCAAGGTCAGCATTTTAAAGTTTTAGATTAAATACATTCTTTAAAAGTTTTGTTCTACTTTAATTATTGCTCTATTTAACATTAATCAACCCTTGTGTTTTATTTATAAATAGGTGTAAGCTGCAATAGTTCATTTTCTCCACTCGGACACAATCTCAAGCTTTTCTTTTGTATTTTGGGTTCTGCCCCTCACCTTTCAAATTAAGCACGACAGTTGTAGGTAACAATGATTCTGGCAGCTCTTTATGGCAGCCTTGGACTGCACTGCTAATGTTGAAAAGTACTCAAGAATTGGTAACTTTTTTTTAATAAATAGTCTCATTAAAAGTCACCTTTCAATTAGAGCTTTTTCTGGTTTGGAAATATTTGTGCCAGTCTAAGCAGGCTGATGCAGATGGACACTATGTGGAGCTCACCTGTGCACAGATCTCTGGGCTGCAGGGGTCAGGTGTCTGAGCTCAAATTCATTCACCAGCATTCCAAACTGTGTCACTAACTGATATCCCAGATATCCCTAGAGCTGCTGGGCACTTTCTCCTGGAAATAACTCACATATCCTGCACACGAGTTTCATAGAAGTTACAATCCTGCTGTTATTTTATGCTGCATTCGTGATAAAACAAACTCTGTTACAGCTTCATTAAATATTGATAAAAACAAACCTAAAAACTTGTTCTAAACATAACTGCAGAAAGTACAAAACAACAGAAAACACTGTAGAGACTGTAGAGTTTTCCTGATTCTTTTTCTAATAAAACCTCTTGTCTCTTGTTTGATTTTACTCCTAACCAAATACTGAATTGACTTTTCCATGGTGGAATTGTTCATAGCTTCAGAAGCCTGGTAAATAAACACCATTGTATTGTCATGTTTGACTTTTTTTATGACTTTTAAAAGAATTAATAAAACCTAGGCACTCAAAAAATTGAATAGTACAGCTCCTTAATTTATTTTTAGTCTTTTAATGTGGCAACAGTCCGAAATGTTTACAGGTAACAAAAGGGAATTTCTGTTAAGCATTCAGATGTCCCTGAATTCAATGTGTCCCCAAATTCAAAAATACCTTAAGGTATATTTTTAATTGCCACGTATCCAGGTGTTTCATGAAAAAGCAGCAGGGGATATTGATTTCTGCTGGAATCTTTCCATCTAAGTTGGAATCTAGGCACCCTTGCAATTATTTTTCTACCCTTACTAAGTCAGCAAAGGTTTACGCATGATCCCCATACTTCAGAAATGGATATCTCATTGCCAGTCCTCAGTTACCATTTAATCAAATGAACCAGATTCCATTCACATTTCAAAGGAAGGCTTCAAGATCTTTTATTTATGAGCATAGAGTTGGTTTTTTTTTAAAAAAATGCAGTCTTTGGGATTGTTCAAAAAATCACTAGGAAGTTTACAGTTACTATTTTATTTTGTTTAGGTCTAAAACAGTCTAAAAAAGTGTTAGGGAATTTGTGTTCTTGTCTCATTAATATATTTCATCATATTTATGCCAGTACAGGATGGCTCATTACAGCTAATTTTTTGAGTGATCCTCAAGGCATGATATGGTTACTAGAAAAGCTCCTTCAAGGCTCCCACTTTCAGTGTTTCCAATACTGTGCCCTGATATTGATAAACCTGTAACAGCCAAGGAAAAATGCAGGAAAAGAAAGAATGCAAGATTTAAAATATCCTGGGAAACAGCAGCATTCATGGCAGCTGTTTCTGCACAGATTGCAGCAGCAGCCATTCCCATCCATCACATCTGTCCTGCAACATTCCAGCTTCAGAAACAGATTTTACCGGTTACATCTCGAACAAATCAAGTTTCCTGTGTTAGCTTTAAATGATACCCACACTCCACAGCCCTCACTGTAAACCTTTTTTCCAGGCAGACAACATTATCTGCTGTGGGGAGAAAAATGACCCAGGAGAAGAAGAGATGGAAAGACCTTGTGTAAATTTTGTGACCTCACCAGTAGACAGGCACCCAACCTCTGCAGCCACAGTCATTACCACAGGTAAGGCACGGTTGGAGCATCACCACCAAGAGTATCAGCACAGTCAATTCTAACGCCAGAGCTTGCACTCTGAAAGACTTTCTAAAAATGCCGCATATTTTGACTACCACTGGGCATTATCAGCTTTACAGATTCAGTATCAACATGCAAAACGGCTTTTCCTTTATCTTTTTATCCATGTATAACTGATCATTTCCCCAAGAACCATTACCTACCGAGGCACCAAAAAAGCAAGATGCTTATTTTAAATCCCTGATCCCATTTCTAAATGCACTGCAAAAAATAAGCCAGATAGAAGCAACTGAATTTCCTCTGACAGTACAACCCCAGTTATCACCAAAAAAAAAAACCTTCTCAAAAAACCACAACATTTTTTACAATATATACTTGTACCACTACTGTATTCTATGAAGAAGGCAGCATAAAAGGTCAGTTGATAGGGATGGCATGTAGGGAGTTAAATTTTGTGTTCAGTGAAGTCAATGGCAAAATCTTTACAACGGTTCAGTATAACCAGGGTTCCCTGAAGTTCCTATAGGATCATCCAATGCTTCACTCCTGATATCTCAGAATTATGTGTGGTAGCCCTAACTAGAAAGAGTCTTGCACAAAAATTGAAACTTACACACAGAATAGTCTATATATGATTTTGTTTATTCACTCTCTGAACCTTAAAAAACATAGAACCTAGAAATATTATTCCTGTTTTTAGAAGTGCTGTGGTTTAGAAATGGTATTTCCCAGTTTAGTGCTTCCTCTATTCCCTCTCCAGTTAGAAACACAAAAATCGAGGATCACAGGTGGAGATAAGAACAATTTACTGGAAACAGCAAGGAGAAAAGAAAGGGAACAGTAACAGCAACAATCCTGATAACAAAAGCACACAAAGAGAGGGCGATTTACATGTGAAATGTTCGCCAAACCCAGGACAATGAAAAACAAGGAGGTCACACCCTCTGCCTGCCAGGACTGCCCCCGACTGGAAACGAACACCTTCCTTCTCAGAAGTTGGAGTCCCTCCTTTCCCCGCCCCTGGCAAACAAGAGGTGGGCAGGGGAAGAAGATACCAAGTCTTAGCAAGATACTCATAAAGGGAGAAGGAAGGGAAAACATAAATATTTAGTGTTTGTTATGATTTAGCCTTAGCTGATGGTAACTCTTTCTTATGTTGTTGATATTTGCAAAGAAAACATTCTAGATATAGCCATTTTTAATGCAAAGTAGAGATCTTGCTTTCTCTTGCTACCTGAAAAATAGCCGGCATTAGCCATAGGCCTGCTGGAATAATTAAATTCTAAAATTCTAGTAATAAATGACCAAAAAAAAAAAGAAAACTTCATGTTTTTAAAATAACAACAGGTTTCTTGTTCTGAACTTACTTGAACTCTTTTGCATTTATTTATATATTATTAAAACCAAAAGCTTAATTAAAAATAGGAAAAGTAATTTTTTGCATTTAGAGAGGCAGTTTTGTGTAAAAAAGCAACGGAGTTCTGGATGCTGATTATTCAAGAAGCTACCCCTTAGCCATTTCTGTGCCAGAGAAAATTTTATTTAATCCAGTAACACTTTAGAAGCTTCGCTAGCATCACGATATAAAACAAAGTTGTGCTGCAGATATGGGACTCCTTGGAGCTTTTCTATCATACTTCAGGTTCAAATGAACAAATCGGTATAATTTAGCAACAAATTGACAACGCAGCCAATGCATCAAAACAATGGCATTTACACCAGCTGGCTTCCCAGTCAGACTGGGGGCAGGGGCTGGAACTGTCATCAGAGATAGCCCCAATGTCTTTGCACTTCATTCTGAGGATTACATAAGAAAGCTCATGTGGTATGAACTCAACCAGCACACTCCAGTGAAACACTTCTCTGTTGGTACAAACCACCACATCCTCAAACAGACTGCTTTTCTCTCATCTCACCAGAGCACAGCATCACATGTGCAACTGCAGAGAAAACACAGCTCAAGCTCCAGAAGAAGACATTACAGACAGTCATCTCTCCAAAACCCACACATGCTCCCTTGTCAGCAGCTCCTAAATTAATTCTTTAAGTGTGGCCTTGTTGTTCATATTTTCTAAATGTTTCAGCAGTTTGAAATCACAATACGTGAAAGTACTAATACATATCTTGAAAAACATATGGAAGGATTTTCAAGTTATTAGTGCTTTGCTAGCAAATATCATGTGTTATTTACTTGATGCAAAAAACTCTGAAATATAAAATCATCCCTTTACTTTCATGACTTAAGAAAAAAAACCCCAAACTAACAAAGCACTGCTTCTAAAAAGAATGTACAAAAATATGCCCACCTAATGCTTTCTCACAACAAACTCAAAAGCAGAATAGGAAATAATGCCGGTATCACTTTGAAATGTAATATCTGATCGCATCTGTCAGAACTTAAATACTGAACCCTAAACACCACTGAAACCCATCTCTGTATGGGCAATTTGCACATCAGAGGCTGCATTCTCCTGTGCTGCTCAAACTGAAACCAGTGAAAGCTGAACAAATGGGAAATGACTCAGGAGAGAGCCCTGTGAGACACAAAAGGCCAGGGTCTTTCAGAAGTTCAGTGTCTAGGAGCCAAAGAATCAGGAGTGACTAAGACGCTAAAAGGTTTTAGCATTCAAAGTGAAGAATTACTCTGCAATTGAGTTATGACAGTTCTGATGGGCTCGCTAGGTGCAGAGTGCTTTGGTCAATCAGACGTATATTCAGTTATCCTGCAGCAGGACTTACTAATTGATCTGAAAGAAACTAATGGAGGAAATCAGTGAAAAAGCCAGAAGATTGTGCCAGAAGCAGATCCATCACCCACCCCAGAGTTTCTCTGTTCCTTGACCCCTGCAGTCCCTCCCATCCCAGCAAACTGACATCTCTGGAGACGCCAAAAGCCCTTGAGACTGGATGGCACCACTGCACCAAAAAGGGACACCCTTCTGGGGGTGTGAAAATAGCTCTAGGAAATAATCTCCAATAGACAGAGAAACTGAAATACTGTTAAATTAAGTGACTTTGCAGCATAAAAGCAAAGCAGTAAATTAATTTTAAAAATAATAAAAAAATAGAGACTTCAAGAGGTGCAAGCAAAACCTGGGGGGGACATCCCAAAACCAAACAATTGTGTGTTGGCTAAAAGATGCTAGAAGAAAGCAAATGTAGCACACATCTGTGATGTCTGCAATTACCAGAACACTGAAATTAAAAAAACCCGCCTCACATGAAATCTAGTGAATCAAATGAAGAAGAAAATACAAAATATTTAATGATCTAAGTAATTCAGTATTGCTACAACATGAGTATAAAAGTGCTGTTTCAATTATTGCTACATGTAGTAAAAAACCCAATTAACAGTCCTCCAAACCTTTTTCTTTCTTAGATCACAGCTGTCTTCTTTCTCCCTCTGCCTGTGAAACATCGTGTGGGGGTGGGAGTTCAGACACAAGGACCAGAGGAGAGAAAGGGAATGATAGAAACCTTAGATCTTGAAGGCAAATATTTCTGTTTAGAACATACAAGGGGCTTCAGCTTGCCCAGGTCTTGCTAAAGAAAGAAATGCTAGAATTGATGCAGAAAGCCTCATCACTAATGGTAGCTGGTGAGCGCCCTCGCTGAGCAGCACCACTTCATCAGTGACAGATCTGTAACAATCTGTATTTGCACACCCTTACACACCGTGGTACAGGGAAGTTCTGGAAACAGAGCTTTGTGTGATTTATACACTGTCATAGCAAGCAGTAGCAAAGGGAAAACACAGGCCTATGGCTCCAGAGGGCCACTGGGGAATGCCCCAGCCTCATCCATGCTGTAAGGTTTATCATTTTTCTGGATCATTTACCATTTCCTTAAATTTTTACAGGGAACTACCCAGCACTGTGTTTTCAGCATTTAATAAATCACTTCTTATAGTCACCATCAAGGTACTGTAGGCTTAGAGAGAGATACCTAATGGAATAAAAGAATTATTCTAGTTATATGGGGAAACACTCAATGTTTTCATGTAAAAATACTAATTATCAGGAAGCCATAAGTAGGTTGTTTGACTGGCAGTGATGCTCTTTCTCCAAGAAATTGAAATAGGTCAAACAATACATTGAATAGAAACAAGGGAAATAAGAAAAGCTATTTCTACTCTAAGCTTGTGCGTATTTCCAAGGCATGCAATCTAAAATTTATTCATTACTTCATTTATAATTCTGACATCCTTGTTGTGTGGACATGCAAAGTCAGGCTATGAAACATTAACATTACTCTCCACATTTCCTTCCATAAAGAAACCCATATATTCTAAATTATGCTTTATTTTTTAAATGTCATTTCCTCACTTTATTTCTTTGAAATCAGTCTTCCAGAACAGAAAGGGGATGGGCATGAGAAGGTAAAGTGTCTTTGCAACAGTTCCCTCATTCTGCACTGGTCCGTCCTTGCGTACGGATTACTTCACAGAATTCCTCTTGTTCTCTTTCTCAGGTGAGGAGAATAATTTTCCATCTGTTTTTGACATGACACTGTCAGAAGTTCACACTCTGCAAATCCCCTTGTCTTTGCTACCAGCACACAACAACAAACTTGCTCAGCTCTATTGGCCAGCATTTTCCAATGCCAGTAATTAGGTAAATCACACACAGCTTTTTAATTTACACACACACTGCTTCAGCACAGCCAAGAGTCAGTGAACTGTGTTAAGGAAGAGCCAGATAATGAGGTTCTCAGTGGGCTACTACAGCTTCAGAAACCAGACTGCAGTCAAAAAAACCCAAGTGAGGGCCGAGTTTGACCAGAGGTGTCAAATCTAATACCCTATCATCTATACAAATATTCTGCAATATTTCACAGAATAATATAAACACTATTTTTTCTATTTCAGGAATCCTTGGCCTTTGACTCTCATTCAAGTCACATATAGTTGCATTCCCCTCTGATCTTCAATTTGACACAAAATTAGGAGTTCAACATCCATGATATGAATCTAAGTCATTGCCTATTAAGTGAAACAGATTTTTCTGCTGAATTCCCTGCAACTGAGACTATTATGTTGGTACAAAATAAGTTTAAAAAGTTGAAACTTCTTGGCTGGCTGTTTATTATTAAAGAACACACAGCCTAGTGCAATAAACCAGTATACAAATTCTTGCTAACGGTAAACAAAGGAGCAAAGGAAAGGGAAGACATGGAGTTTGGAACTATAAGAAAAGATGTTTTTATGAAGACAGAGTATAACCAGCTCTGAAATTTCTCTTGGGACCATTGCCATTACAGGCAATATTCTGCTGGGGCTCCTGCTTTTCATTTCAGTCTCCACAAGCCAAAACACTGTAAAGTTGCATTTGGAAGCACATAAATGCTCCTACATCCAATGTGCTCAACAGTTCTAATTTTATAACCTGTCACCCTACTCACACCGAGTGAAGTGTCAGAGAGTCTCATATGTTATCAACTAACTGCTTGATTATCGAGTTTCAAGAGATGCAATTATTAGTTAAAATCTGCATTTCCCATTGCAGTGTGTTTAATTCGTTAATTTTAATGTTAAATTAGAAGTTAATATATATTTTCTTCCTGTGGTGGAGGTGGTTTAGAGCACAGCTGACTGGCAGGTAAGGGAAACATGCACACAGCTGCTTTTGATAATGCTACCGAGAAGATCATGAACCATCAGAAACTTAATTAACACCAAAGCTAGGCACTAAAAGGAAGTCTAAACTATTTGCCTACCACATTTAATAATCTCTAGAGCAGCTATAACCTTCCACAACCACCAAGAGAGTACAAATAATTCAGTCTTTTAACAGTGATAACAAGCTAGTAAATGAGTAAGTTACTGTCCCTCTTCTCTAAGTCTTTCAAGTTCTGTCAACTCCTCCTGAGCCCTGAGCACCAGAAGCACACAAGGCACTCAAGCCTTAGCACCTACATTCATTCAGTGACTTATAAAGAAATCTAACATCCTCCCACCCTCTACCCCTTTTCTGATAATTCCCTCCTTGTTGCATACACAGAGCCCATAGCATTGCATGCACACATCAAGGCAAGATCAGCACTGACTGCCACGCTGTTCTGGTTATCACGAGCCACGGAACTCATCTTTCACTGCCAGGCACCTGTGGGCTGAGATAGGGGCACCCTGAGGTGCATCTCACCAGCAATTCCTGCTGCCAGAGCTTTTTGGGGTTATGGGTACTTCTGGACATCGTATTGGTCATCCTTAATCACTTTTGAGTGACTGAAGCATTACTGCAGGTGAGCAGAGTGCTGTGCAGTAAACATACTCTGCTGTTTTCAGTACAATCCGCTTGTTTTGGTGTGAGTTACGGCTTTTTGGTTTTACATAACTGAATCAGCCTTTACAGTGCATCCTTCAACAAAACAGTTGTGAAAGCTATGATTAAAAGCATTCCAGTAAATACTTAACTAGAATTTTAAAGTTCCCCAAAACACTCAGGGTAATTTTTTATTCATTAATGACTAAACAGATTTTTTAGGTCTTATGCTTTGCCTTCCCACATTTAAATTTTTTGGGGGAAAAATATAATATATTCTTTTTAATTAGAGCTAACAAAAAACCAAACCTACAAACAAACAAACAAAAAAAGAATACAGAAAAACTTAAAAGCCCTCTAATTTTATGTATCTGAGCAAGCAGTGCAATTGAGGGACAAACAAATTCAATGGTCGGTTTTCCCCTCCAGTGCTGCACAAACTCACAAAACATGAGATCTGCAGGGTGGGCTTCTAGCAGTGTGAATTCAATCTTCATTCACACTTCAAGTCACAACAAAAAGAGCATGACAGAACAAAGCCACCACTACTTGAATGTCAAAAAGGATAAAGGCGATGTTAAAATAGCATCAACAAATTTGCGCTGCAGCAACATTTTATGATATTCACTATTTCCCCCCATTTTTCATTAAGAAAGGAGAAGAATGAAACATCTGTAGCAGCTTTTCTTCATGCTCTGAGAAGCATTAAGACACATTCTCACCCATCAGTCCTCTCCACATCCCAATTAATTGGTTTAGATAATACAGACTAAGCACAATTGTAGCATTCATCTTGCAACAAAACCAGACTTGAAATAGAAAACAGAAGTATTCCTTAGCTTTCCTACACTCCTGAATCAAATCCATGTTAAGCTAGGTTATCTATCAGTGTTAGCTAGCAGAGAACATGAAATTTCACATACTGAAATGGCATCCTTGTTTCATTACTCAGATTAAGTCAGCATACAATTGAAACTGAAATATCTCCTACCTTTACCCATGAGAAATTTGGGCAATATCACAAGCACTTTGTGTCTCAGTGTACCAGTTTGATGGTCGCAAAGCAGACAGCTTTGCACTGCTAAACAAAACAGCTTGAGGTTCAACAAATCAGCAGTGTTGGCATCTGATATAGCTCAAGTAAGGGGGAGGAGAGTCATTGTGAGATGTCACTGACAACTTCATTTCCACTTCTGTGCAAATTAAATGTAGGCTGGGGCACAGAAATGGAACATAATTAGACATAAAAAGTAGGACTGCAGGCTCTGGTTGACTGAAGATACCACTACAGGAAAGAAAAAGCCAATTAAACCAATAGTTTAACTCACCAACTGCAGCATTAATAATCCTAATAGAACTACAAAACAACAACCACAAAAGTCCAGTGCTGGAAATGTAACACTGAGCACCTCCAATGGTAGCCTCATTCCATTATAAAATCTCTCCACTGGAAAATGCATCATATACACTGCTCTAGTGCCACCCCATTGGAGAAAAGCACATATACAAGCAACAGATGTGATCACTGAAATAGGAGAATACAATATGAGCAATTAACAATTGGGTGAGAAAAGATGACAGGAAAACTACATTATCCTCTTTTGATGGCTTCTAATTTTTAAAGCTGATACACACAACAACTGAATAACTGTTCTAACTTATACCACTTATACATCTTTCAACCTGCTAACCAGAATAATAAGCACCATATTTCACAATCATTATTGTGTTAGGCCATTTTTAATGGCATTTTATAACTAGTAGGAGATTTATTGTCTACTCAGAAGCTGCCCACTAGGCAGCAAACTTATCACTGCTGCAGCTGCCTCTGAATTTGTCATGTTACAAAGCTGACTCAGACAGTGATTTTGTGCCAGAAGATCCTTGGCAGCAGCAGCAAAAATCCTAGTAATATCCTCTGGAAAGCACAACTGCTACTCTTGGAAGGGTGGAAAAGACCAAGAAAAAAAAAAATCAGCTGATAAATCAGATAAGCTAGTTTCAAAATGCTTCAGTAATCATCGTCAGAGTTCACAGGAGATGAACCCTATCACTAATCAATTCGTCTAACAGCATCCCATTTCAGGTTTGTGGAAAGAAATCCAGCCAGAAATACTCTTTACAGTATTTTGCTCCCTCGTCTTCCAGTGACTGGCTAACTTTGGACTTTGTTTCTCCAGTCATGTTGCTTTTTAAACTATTCTCATGTAATGTTGCCCAGGTCACACAAATATGTACACATATACTTAAATACGTGAGGTTTTAAATAATGGGTAAAGTGGATTCAAACAGTGGTTCTTGACCCAAACAGTTCACCCAGTTTATCCAGGTTCAAGTTCAGTGCTTAACTGGGAGAGCCAATACACAACTGTCCGCTCTCATGGGGATATATTTGCTTCTTACCCATTCCTAAGAAAACAAAGATAATTTCCTTTACAATCTACCCTACTATTCTCCTAAGTAAATCTTTCCAGAGCAAAGATTGCGCTAGCGGTGCAAGTTCTGACCAACCAGGAAAGGGTGTGGAATGAGAGCGTGAGTGAGGAAAGAAAGGAATAATAAACAAATCAATCAGGTGCTAAACCATAATTTCTCCAAATATATGTGACATAGGCTAGCAGGTTGTGAAAGGGTCAAAAAACACGAGGCAGGAGAAGGAAAGTGAAAAAGACAATTAACAAACGAAAATGCTGGAAATTCAGGATGTCAAGAAAACCCAACAAAAACCTGCTCACACAAAGAGTTAACGGGTCCCTTCAAGAAAGAAACATTGAGCATTACAAAAAAACCCCTAATACCTCTGTGTAAGCCTACATTTTACATGGCTGAGACATAACTTGGATGAACTCCAGGCTGAAGAATTATCACTCATTAAACAGTGGGGTACGTTAAGTTTATAAATAGCAGGTGTGTAGTTAATAGTCCAGTATTTATTTATGTACTTGATCCATTAATTTCACAAATCAGTTGAAACTTTTACTTAATCTGCTTTAAACTGCTTCTTCTCCAATGAGACCAATATTAAACCAAAGTTACTGACATCACTTCTTTAAAAGGGGAAAGCCCCCAACATCTAACCAAACATCTAAGCCTGGTTTGGAAGGACTCATTCAGATTGAAATTACAAGGTAGTTGGTTTTGAATCTGGGATTTTGGGGTTTTTTTTCCTTTAAAAGAGTTATTTTTACATCGCTTCTGTTTTCAATTTGTTTTTGCCAACAGTAAATTTAGACTGACTGCTCTAAGAAGCAGTGGAAAATGTGTGATGGTTTGGACCTAATTAAAACCTGAGCAAAAGCATGGAAAACTTGGGGGCAGGGGAAAGCACACCATCAGCAGCTCTCTACCAAGCAGAGAAAGTGGAAATCTTTGGCTTCAGTCATGGTTAGGCTGAATTAGCCATCTTTTGCACAGGGAAAAGCTTCATAAATGAAAAGGTTATTTAAACAGATCCCATGCCAGCCCCCTTGAACAGGCACTGGCATGTGTAAGAAAGACATAAACCCACATCTAGGAGAAAGAGAGAGTCAGAATTTCTTTCCTTGAAGCTGATCTCATTTTTGCTGCAACAGCCTCTGTGGGGCACTGGAGGTTGGAGTGAGCTAGAACAAGCTAGAACAATTTTCAGACTATCTAGTTTGCATAAGCAATAAGGTTGGCATCTGGTGGCTCTAAAAATAAATATAATTAAAAAAAAAAAATCGGTCCTGAGATGGTGGAATTAATGCTTCACATCCCTTTTGGCAGCTTGGATCTCTCCATTTGCCAGCTACTCTATTTTCTTGCTATTTTCTCCAGTTGAGTGTGCTTCATGGTTATTCAGAAGATTTATGTATTTTCTTATGCTACTGCCTTAGTAATGTCAAACATGCAAGATGATACTTTCTGCTAGCTAATTCTCTTCCCACTAGATGACAAGGACTTCAAAGACAGAATGAACATCTTGAGTCTTTATTATCCAACTTCCCACTTGCACACACACTGCATGGAGAGTTTGTCTGAGGCGGCAACTTGATAGCAAAGCAAGGCACAGAGCACATCAGTTCTGCACCTCTTGTCGCCGCAGATGAGCTGCTGGAGTTCAGCATCAAACGAAGGCAGCAGCACACCCTGCCACACACTTAATCACAAGGCTGGCAGACCTATCTCTGAGCACACACGAGATATGGATATTGCTGAAGATCTCGGCATGTTTTAGGGGTACATCAAAGTTCAAATCAGAGGGAAGTGGCTTTTGAGTACTGAGATCTACACCACCACCTGAACTATTAGAAATGAAAAACTTACAGAATCACCACAAGCCAGTGTGGAAGCAAATCAGGACTTTCAGACATCAACTGTGGCTGGATAAAGTCTCAGCTGGTATCAGAAAAGCCCACAGATCTGTTCCACACACCATGGCTACTTAGATCAATATCTGAATAGTGCTAATATTTGGATGTCCCAAGGAACAAATGTATGCCCCCAAATCCATATATTGTATCCATAATTATCGTAACATGGCCAGTTACTGCTGCTAATAATTGTTTCAGAAAATAAATAGATCACTGATGCTGTATTTTTCCATGCCAACACAACTGCAGATGCATCATGAGGCCGTGGGTCTGAGAAATCTCACTTCACACATCCCATCTCAGAGCCTGCAGTGCCCTTCCACGTGCAGCAGTGCAGTGTACCCACTTCTGGTGATTTTCCCAGGCTCTCATTTCATCACAGCATTATCAAACAGATGCGAGATTTCTGAGGAGACTGAACAACCAGGCGAGCAGCTGAGAGCTTGTACATTTATAAAACTTTGGCTGAAATTCAGCCTTCCAACAGCTGCAGCCATGTTCATGTCATTTTGAAGAAAACTGAACTTCACTCCTACGAAGATTTTGCTTTTGTGTGCAAGTTTTTGCTGCCCTATTTTAGGACTCAGGAAGGACTCAATACTTCACAGCTCTCTCTCTCTCAGGGTAAAGCTTAATTTTTAATGAATTGTAATTAAGAACTGAAGCCCCACCCTCTGTCCACCCCCGCACAGTTTATAACTCCAACAATCATCTCTTCTATTCCCTTCCCTCCCTCTTCAGCACTGGAGGCAGAATGTACAGAGAGCAGGACCCTCCCATCTCTTCACTGAATTAGACCAATGAATACACTGGGAGCACATCAGGAAGCAGTTCAGATTGTGGCAGTATTTCAAAAGCTGTGTACTTTGAACATTCCTTGAAATGCCAGAAGAAATCTGAGGATCTGTAATTTTTTTCAGTTTTCATATCTGGGACACATTTTACATAGGGAGAACTTTCAAGGGTTGAGGGTTTAGCGTTCTGAGGTATTCTAAAAATCAGAGTATAGCAAAAACCAGGACAGAATCTGCCCTAAAACCAAGAACAGTTAGAAGTCTCACTTTGTAGATGTTAATATTCTCCATATTGCTGTGAGCTGTATTTGATATTATTTGTCTAGCACCAGAGCTATGCAGAGTACTTCACAAAAATGCAGGAAATGGAGATTTACTCCTAGGAAATTTGTCTCCTGGGTTTTAAGAAAAAACACACCATGTAAATGGTCACAAACTAGAGAACTACTAAGGTAACCTTCTCCTCTGATTGTTATTCAAGTTGCCCTTAAAGATGGCTTTCAATAAAGGCTTTATGGCTGAAGAATTACATATGCAGTCATTGCAAATATCTAAGCTTTTAGTACAACATTCATAATTATGACATAGCAATGATTTTGAGAAAAATAACAACACCAAAACAAACAACAACTTCCCCCCACACCCTCTTATTTTCTCTTGCAGACCCATGAAAGGACTTACAAACTTCTCCCCCACCTCAGTTTTTAATTCCACTATTTCCATACTGCTTTGATCTGGGCTTGCTGACAGACATGCACTTCCCAATCCCAGCCTGAACTGGGTGTCTAATTTTGCAGATACACTTCATTGCTTTACGTTCATTACTGAGTCTTCTCCTCATATAATTATGGTATACAGGAACCTGTACATACACAGACACTGTTCAGTTTCACCAGGACAGAGGCCAGAGCTAATAATATGCATGGGTTGTTGGCAGCAGTGAGAAAATTTAGACTGGTGGGTGCTCCTATCTCTGTGTCTGATTGTTTATGGAGCCAGGCAGGTGCCACCAGGGATAACTTTTGATGACTGTGTGCAGGATTTGTGCTTGACAAGATGAAGTAATTAATCTGACAATCTCATCGTTCACCTGGTTTTAAATCAAAATTCAGTCCCGTCCATGTATGCATGCATGTAGCTCTATATATGCACTCTGGCTTGTTTATACATGTATCAGTTGTTTGGTGTAAGATTTATGGGGTGGATGGCTGGTAAACAACTTTGGCATCTCATTTCAGTTTTATCTGGGGAAAGGCAATAAGATGAAAAAGACTAAGAAATAATTCTGTGCTTCAGCAACTATCTTAAAACTCTAATCTACAACAGCTCCCTCCCCCTGGAGCTTTGGGTACCTCTGGCGATGTTGGTATTCCAAGAACTACGAGTTCACTCTGACAGAGGTGCTAGAAGAAAGAGTAGAGCTACTTCATTATTTTCAAACCCAGCAATAAACATGGGATGTTAAAGGCTTCATCACATTAGTTACTGATCTTAAATCTTTTTAATGATATGAAACATTTCAAGATCCACTGTTTGTCACAGATAGAATATTCTCTGTGTTTATTTACTATGATCTAAAGTATCATATTCAAGCAATGTTTATAAAACACTGTTGGATAGCAGTTAAGATTCTTGAATTGTTCCAGTTTAACTAGAGGATGCAAACCACCCCTAGGTCAGCACTACAGAAAGTTTTATTCCACTAGATGCAAGGTTCTGTAGATACTCAGTGGGGAAAAAGCATCTTGAATAAATCTCTGTATCATGACAGCTCTTTGGCCTCATTGACTGATACACTAAAGGACTGTGAAAGGAATGGAAAACATATAAAGAGAAAAATCCCTCTATTGAGCCCAAGTCCAGTCAGAAAAGCATGAATATAAATACCATCATTTTTCTGCCTTCTCCATCTTCACTTTTCCCCAGTTCTATGGAAAGCCTTCAAAATGGCAAAGATAGAATTTGATCTTTGAACACATCTTTTACAGAGACTTCTATCTCTACAAACTCAAAACTAAACTTCTGCCATCCCACAGGCATACAAAAAACCCCACAAAGCAACCCACAATGCAGAGGGCGGGGGAGAAGAAAGTGCAGCCTATTTTGGAAGAGCAGCTTTCCAAAAGCTCCTTTTTTGCTCAAACAGGATCACTTTTGAACAGGCACAGCACTGACAGGGGCTTCTGGCAACCCCCAGCACAAGTAATATGAAATCACAACAAAAAGTAGTTGTCTAGGGCTTTTTTTCCCTTTCTTCAAGAAAGGACACAGAGACAAACCTTGTCCTGAAAAAAAGTAATCTAAATCAAAGTAAAGAGGAGAAAAGTATCATTGTTAACCTTCAACAGAAATACAAGTAAGCCACAGAGAAACAAAGTGATCCACTGGATGTGATGCCCAGTGCTTACAGCAGAGCCAGGAGATAAACCAAGGATGCTTGAACCACTCCACATCCACTGTCTCAATTTAATTTAATTTTGACCAAAGCTTTCACAAATGAGGATGTGCACCCAAAACACCAGACTCAGATATAGTTAGAAGCTTATAAAGTGCAAATGTAATAAATAAGTTATTTAATTTCATTCTAAATCACAAAGTCACAGAATCCAAGTTGGAAGGGACCTTGGAAGATTAGCTAGTCCAGCATCCCTCTCAAAGCTGGGTCAAATGCTGAGTTTAGATTGGGTTGCTCAAGGCTTTGTGTTGAGAATCCTAGAAAACCTCCAAGGACCTGTGCATTCAATATGAAACTGAAAGGAAATATGTCAAGGAGAAAATATCCTGAAGAGATATCCTAACACTCACCTTTTGAAGAAAGCAGGCATAATAATTCTGATCATAAATAATGCTATTTCATATTACCTCTTTAAAATACTTGACCTGGCTTAGGTGTGCAGCAAGTGAGGGCAAGCAGAGGCCAAAAAGGCAACACAGAATTTCAAATTATAGATCCAACCTGTCTTAGGGTCTGACTTTTCTTTTTTTAAATTCGAATTTAATGTAATGACAAACTGTGTTTAAAATACAAAAACAACCACACACCCTCCAACCAAAAAGGTTCAAATCAGCCTGCTCTTTAACAGAGAGAGATGCTGTAAGTGTGCACATGAGTACCCCTTGTCCCATTATGTCCCAAAACCACTTCAGGATACTCATACAACATAAGATTTTCCAACCATTCAGTTTAAAAGCATCTGGAAGAGCAACTAGACAAAATAATAACTAGGGCGCAAACTGCTGCAAGGAAATTACTATGAAATAATAGTTTACCTAACTCAAAATACTTTAAGTCTATCTATGCTCATTTAATTTGTTCAAAATTATGTCCTCTGTAATATTTTGTGAGGCAAAGTTTTTCTACTACAAGATCTGCATCCATATTCTTTCTTCCCTTCTATTTAAAAAAAAAAAAAATTACATCAGTATTTTCAGAAACTTCTTTTCCAAGAAGTATAGTCTTGAAATAACTCACTCTAATGGTGGTGGACTGTAAATCTTAAAACAAATGACACATTTATTTCTGACAACACTCTCTAGCAATCATTGTCATTTATGTCTTTTAAAGAGCACACGATGTTGCCTGTGTAAACATTATATTTTTTCCTCTGATTGGTTTCAATAAAGTAATTTTTCCAGGCAGAACATCTGAATTACCACATATTGAAAAGCAGAATGTCTTATACACATCTGGTTTGGATTTGTGAAGTGGCTTGTTGTTCATACATTTTCAGCTGTGTGGAATAAAATTGTGTTGATGAAGCAGTAAATATTTTTTTATTGAACACAAAGATGAATCCTGAGAACAGTCCACTGTTAATTACTACAGGTACTCTGCCAAATATTTACTTCGAAAAGCATCAACAAACCAAGCTAACAAAGCAGAATAGACACTTGCACAGTGACCCATGGGGCTCAAGCCCAGAATCCTGCTGCATATCAGACAGCCTTTTTAGTTACCATCTGCAACAGGAACATCATCTTGCTTTTTTGACTTCTGTCACTTGAGTGTTTTTACACCTGAAATGAAATCTATCCCTGTTTTCCTTTGGACACGGACTGGAAAGTGTGCTGACTAGCTGTGGCCTCTTCACAGGCCTTCTATTAAAGAGGCCTCGATAGAGGCCCCATTTGCAAAATAGCTCTGCCAAACCCCTGGGTAAGAGGTGCTTTGTAATTCAGTTAGAAGCAAAGCAAAGCAACCAGTGCAGCCAGTAAACCCCACAAACCTCACCCAAGAGACATGGCTCAAGAGCAAAATAATAGATTTAATCAGGAGACATGCAACAAGGTTGTATGATAATAAAAAAGATGGGTGGAAAAAAAAAATCAAAACAAGAGAACCTCAGACTCTTAAATTCTTGTCAGTAAACCATAAAAGGAACATTTTCTTGCTTCTCCTCTTAACCAGCTGGCATGCTATCTTCTCCAGACAATGCAGAAGCTCTGGTTTCCTTTTTTGTACCTCTCAGTTATCTTTCTTCACATTATGCATATCATAGAGATCAGAATCTCTCCCAGAAACTGTCCTCACTGTTGAGCTTTCAAAGACTGCTGTACATCAGTCTAGACTTGATTTCAATTGCTGATTCATTAGTATGTGCTTCCGTCAAGGTGTCTAGAAACGACACTTTGTTACCTACAGCAATTACCTTTATTCATCTAGTCTGGGAAACCTTACAGTCCAGTCTTTAATAAACTGTCACACCTACAGTTCAGGTTACCTGCATGAACAGGACTGCTGATTTCAAACACAAAAACCTTGGACTTCAGCCCCAGCAGGCAAGTGATCCTGCATCCTCTGTTGGCCTGGATTACAGAGGCTGTCAGCCTCTCCAAAACCCACAGCGTGAGCCCCCCAAGCATCCCCTCAAATTAAGGGCACAATACTTGGAGAATTGCCCACTGTCCAAAAAACATTCTCGGGGAAAGCTGCTGAACTGCGCATCTGAAACAGAGGTTATCATTTAGGAACTTAGGTCTGCACATTCATTTAAATGTTCTCATTTTAAAAATAAAATCACATGACATTCTATTCCAATGCATCTGTAGAGTCAGTGATTCATCTAATCAGTTTGCTCTTGTGAAGTCTGATTTACTGAGTCGCTCCAAGTACAAGTACCCCTTAAATTGTTTTACTGCATTATTTCATGGCAGTTACATGAGGATGACTTGAAAATTTTTCTTCTGTCCAAAGGTAGAACTCTTGAAAGTGTCATTTGTGTTAGGCCATGACCTAACTTTCATTGATCCACCATCAACATAGAAATCTTAACCTTAAAAGCTCTCTGGATTTGGGGAACAGGACTGTCTTCAGTGTGTTAATATTGGCTGTGTGGGAAAGGGATGAAAACCTCTGTATCAGTGTTCCTAAAAATAGCTAGCTAGTTCCTGACCCAGCATTCTGCCTTTGCACGACCAATATTCAGGGAAGTTTTTGAACAACAAAAATATAATTAAGTCATATTAGTATTCATGTTTAGATAGCATTTACTCCTTTGATACTGTCACCTCTTCATCAGTTTGCTGCCTGTGGATTTAGGCATTCAAGGTGTGCTGACTCCGGCAGGTCTGCAGCATCTCCACCCAGACCATTCACAGATTTGAAGACTCGGGGGAAGGCTGGAACAGATTAAACTGTTCCGGGGCTGGGTCCAGCCTACCTACAATGCCTCTGCCTGCTCACACTGCAGTGAGTTCCAAACTAATTAGTACATGTTCTGCTGGCAACTTGTACTCTCAGAAGCACCAAGCTCGGGTCAGCTAAGTGTGAAAATATTTACTCAGTTCTCAGGTTATTGCAGCCTGTGATGAGCTGCTGTGGTTAAGAGCACTGGTGGACTTCATTCCTGCTCTCATCTGCCCTGAGAAGATGGCAGGAGTGATTTCAATCAGCATTTTTAGATGCAGGCTGTTTACATGACACACCTACAATTTCTAATGACGACCCAGTGTTTTAGGATACAGCCCTCTTTCCCTTCTTGTCAAGAGTTTTAATGTAAAAAAAATTTTAAAAGAGCAGGAACTGTGCAAGGTTTGTGATTTATTCACAGCTGCAGAGCAAATCACAGTGAGAAGTGCAGTTATTTCATGTAAATTAGTGTGGTTAAGATCCCAGATTTCAGCATGATATCCATTCATTAATTATGTCCTTCATGTTTGGTCAGAAAAAACAAAAGGAAAAAAAACCCACAACACTGTAAAAAAAAAAAAAAAAAGTAAACTTGTCCACTGAAATACACTTCAAAGCTTCCCAGCCTGCCCCAGTCTTCAAGGATATATATTCTGCAAGACTGTTCCCATGATTCAAAGGAGTTGTTGGCCTTAATGGTAAATTAATGTCAAGTCATCTGAATGACTTCACACAACAATTTTATTCTAACTAGAGTTTAAATGACAAGTAAATAGTAGTGCCTGCCCTTATTTTAATGAAACAATTACATAATGGAGGTCTTTCAACTTCCCATTCTTCAACAACTATGGCTTCTTCCAGTAATAACAGAATTTTTATGCAAAATATTTTTAAAAAATCACTTTTCCAGAAATTAAATTACTCCTCGTGACATAAAAGCAATAAACTGATACCACCCAACATTAAATGAAATGGGAGACAATTGCTTCAGTCAGTAATAGAAGTGCATGTCTGCAGGCAAGTGATACTCAGTTCAAACTTGCTGGTTTAGCATAATATCCTAAAAGTGCTATGCATCGAAATCACCAATTTATGTTGTTTTGGCTTGTTTAAATTTTTTACAAAGTTGATATTTTAGAACAATTTTTGTACTTGGTTTCATATTTGAGCAATTCAGATAAACTATCAGTCTTCCTATGAAAGCAACACTTAAAAACATAATACAGAAACAACCTACTCCATGAGCACTAGGCAGCAACCCAGAAAACATTTTTTGAAACCTACAATGCCAATTGACATTTATGTCAACAGTTGACGATAATGTCAACAGTTCCAAGTCAACCAATATACAAATGATCAGTTTTGAAAAGCACTCAGGATACCTACATTTTATTTCCACTATTCAAAAGAATTTTTTTTCTTTTTCTTTTGAAAAGCCTGGACCAAGTCTCTGTTACTTGGTAGGTGAATTTAGAAGTCAATTTCTCTCATGACACACGATTGAATTTTCCTATTTTTTAGGATCCAAAACTTGTCAAAAAAGAAATCAGGCATATATGTCAAATGGTTAAGCACCTCATAATGATCCTTTCCTAGGAGCTGCACACATGACTGAAAACAAAGCAGAAATCTGTACTATCTAGTTGGAAATAGTGAACATCAGAGTAGCTCCTTAACACTGGAAGGAAGGTTTCCCCAAAACCAGTGTGTTGAGCTGAAAGTCTTCCAAGCTTCTTTTGAGCTTATTGAGACTGTAACCCATGTTACAGGTAAGACTCAATTTCAGCCAGCCAGACTTGCAGACCTGCATTCCTGACCCCAATATTGGTCACAGGCATCCCTCACAGCAGTCAGTAACTGGCAGCCACCCTCGTTCCACTGCACAGGGACCTGAGGGCGTCCGGCACTGCTCTCCCAGCAGCCTCAGCACGGCTGGCTCTGCACCAGGATATCTTCCTGCACACCCATGGCCACAGAGCATCAGCTGCTTTAGAACCCTGCCATATCCTCCACCCTGGGCACGTTCAATGCTGCTTCCGAGGGTACAGACAGGGGGTCTGACTGCACAGCACCAGGGAGCTTTTGCAAAACAAAGCACCACGATACAGATTCAATTAGGAACCTTGAACTGAGAAGTCCCATGAAATCCAGACATTATTTGTAGCCTTAAATGCCCCTTTAGGAACATAAGACAGCCGCTATGATAATTCTATACCTCTTAAAAAATACATATGCACATGAAGACTCTCATTGACTTAATTCTGAACCCTCATGTGAAGGCTTCTTCACATGAGTAAGATCCAAATAAATATGTAAGTCCGTAAATAAATCCAGCATAAAGTATAACTAAGATAGACATTGCATTAGTCAAATAACTTCATTAGGATCTAAGATTCACTGTTCACATCACTTAACTCAACTGAAGTTACATATAAATCAGATAGGAAAGTAGTAACGATCATTAAGGAAATGCTGGCTTCTCTTTTGCCTTAAAATCTTTAAATCTTTACAAAAGCAAACTTATAAAGGAAGAGGCATAACTTCTTGATGTGTACTGTCAAAACCAAAAATAAACCAAGAAATTGCTGAAGAGTTATGCAAAACAAAAGAATGCAGACTGTACTATTCACTCAAAACAATTTAGTGACTGGACATATATTTGGTAATACTTAACTAGTTGCCTGGGGAGAAGACAAGATTGAAGGCTGGTTAAAGAAACTCCAGGCCTATTTTAGAAGGAATGATTAATTTCTTTCCCAGAGTTTTTCCTCTTGTAAAATCAAATGCTATTTTGATTTAGTACTGTTTACTACTTAGTTTTAAGCCAGTCTGTCCCCAGATTTTACTACTTCACTGTGCTACACAAGATATATTTGATCACTGTAAAATTTGCCTGTTTGCAAAATACTTATCTACATGTTTTACGGCCTCCCTCTCCTCCACAGGACCTGCACCTCTCCACTCAGCATCCCCTTCAATCAGATGCATTCACCCCACAATTTCACGTTCACTGTCCAGCTTGGTGCCCCCTTGCTCTCCCTCCATGCTTTCAAGGAGATAAACTTGCAGGCACTGTCCTTTCCTGCTGGGAGCTGGTTATAACAGACCATTTCTTGTGTTCTGTTACAAAAGCCTGGCCTCAGCCATCCACACACACCAACACCACGACTCAGCTCTGCTTGTTTGGGAACACAGCCAAACAGGTGAAGAGGCAGGAAGAAAAACCCACAACCATCAGCGAGTACAAAACACAGCAGCTATTTATTGCTCAGCAGCACAGGTCGTTCTAACACCAGTGTGATTCTCCTGCACACAGGTCTTCACTCAAGTACTGATGCAGAGCTCGCCTCTTTCTTTCAGGGGACTTTCCAAACCCTGCAGAACAGTTCCCTGAGTTAGCAGAGCAATTGCCTCTCCCGCTCCTGTGCTCATTTCCCAGCACTCCCAGAACAATGAACAAGGATGTAATAGCAGGAGCCTTGTGAGAAAGGTCACATGCAAATGCTCAATAGGTAATAACAACATAAGGATAGGGGTGAAAAAAAGCGATGGTCAGATTAATTCCTCTGACTTAGCTTCTCCACACAACCGATGGACAGGAAGGGAATCTAACGGTTTATAAAAGTAGTTAGAGTTACACCGAACATATATGTCATCTGTGAAAACAAACTGATAGCTTTCTGGGCAAAACAGCTGCAGCTAACACCATAAAAATGCAATTGTGACTCTGAATTTCAAGACTAATTCATTAATGTTGGGAAGTCCAAATTCCTGCTTAAATAGGGACAGCTTTGAGCTTCAACAGGTTGCTCAGGAATTTGTTTGAGCTCATCTCAAACACTTTTAGTGAGCGAGAATCCACAACCTCCTTGACAACCTGTTCCAATACTTAGTTACCTTCAGAGTAAAGATATTTCCCTTATATTCCATCATAGCCTCCCTGTTAACATTTCTACCCAGCATATCTTGTTCTGCTGTGCACATCTGCCTGGGGGTTAGTCCATCACACACAGAGAACTCATTTGTCCCCACTGAACCTTATCAGATTTCTATTGACCCATTCCTGCAGTCAGACTAGGTCCCAGTCAAGAACAGTGACAAAGGTAATTCCAAAGGACACAGACAGTAGGATAATTATGATGGAGAGAATAATTTATATAACTTCTGAATACTTTGGGGTTTGGGGCGGTTTTGTTGGGATTTTTTTCACCCCTCCCAATAGTTCGCAGTAAATTTCTTTCCCTTACCTCATCAGAGCAATAATCTCTGGATAGACCATCTAAAATAAGCATGTATGTGTGTGGCACATACCTTACAATAATAGTGTTGCTAGTTAACTGAGTCTAAAAATAAAAACTGCTTTCAAAACTTAGGTCTATTTAATTTACTTTCCAGAACAAAACACAATGAAAACTTAGAAACACTTTTTAATAGATCCATTTTCAAAATTAATGGGATATGCTATTTGATTTATTTTTCAATCTATTCTCTTCAGCTGAGGTCTTTATTAATTATTTTTAGCACTTAGAAAATCCCTTAGCAAACTATTCCTTCCAACTCCTAAGTGATATAATTACAGGTCCAAATGTTTTTAAATACTCCTCAAAGTATTTTTTTCAGATGCTAGCGAGCATAAGTGTTTGCCTGTATTTTCACTTTTATCCTATTTAAGGACTACATGATATTACTTTTGTACTATTCATGGAGTATACAAATAAAACTGCATGGAAGTGGAAGAAAAAACAAGAGATGAGCAGTGAGTCGTGTGTGATGAACAGTCAGCTTGAGAAAGCTGCAGTCTGACTGTTCTTTTCAAAGGCCTGCAGGTATTCTTTGAGCTGTTCTTTGTTTACCTAGAAAGAACTCATCCAAACCCAGAAAAATCTTCACCTTTGAAGTTGCAGAGAGGCCAAAAAGCAGCATTTCATTTGCTTTTCATCAAAGCTACTGGCATGAGAATTACAAGTAGGAGGAAAACTTTTCATTTTCGTTTTCATAGGAAGCTAATGCTGCCCTCAGATGTACCGAAAATATGCCACAGTATGCTGTTCTTACCAAATTAATTTTGTAATTAGCAGGATGAACCGAAGTGTGAATGCCAGAAAGCGTCACATGTGGCTCGAGGAGCAAGTTTGGCTAACGTGGCACAGTGACCAACAAACAGGAGAGACCTGGCCTGGCAGGAGTTACCTGCTGGCTCTGTTCATCTGCAACCAGGACTTGGGGAGACCTCATCTCTAGAGAAACTACTCACAAATACATCTGTCTGAATAATGTCTAAAAGTATTATTTCCTTCCTAATTTTGGTCTCTTGTCACACCAGTTTATACACAGGGATATTATAAAAAGAAAATTAAAATAAATTCCAAGTCAATGGAAATTTTATACACAAAAGCTTACATTTTTCATCTTAGCACTACAAAATTAACAGATCAGATGTAATTTCATTCTCAACTGCCACACTATACTTGTTTTTAATACATTCAGAGAACATTAAACTTGTAATTTTTCTCTATATTTAATAATAATTACTCCCTTTAGTTTTTTAATGTAATTCCCTGTATTTATTTCTTCCAGTTTTATAATGCATAAGCATATCTCCTTTGAACATTTAATAATAGCGTAAACTCACATGCAGTAAGAAAACTTATTTTATAAAAAACTACATATGGTCTACTTAAAGGAACAATGACTTCTTACTCAGTAGTATAAATGGAGATATTTCAGAGAATATTTATTACCATGCATTCGCTGTGAGTGCTCTTGTAGCTCTGCAACAGCAGGTAGCCTGTACGATGCCAGTGGCTTGCTGAGTCCTGTTTGGAGGACTCACTGAGCTCCCTGGAATGGGTTTCCCTTTCTCCCTTCACACACATTGAAATTTCAGTAAAAGGAATGATATAATAAGAACAAAGCACTCTGAAGAATATCAGAGAAGGATCTCAGAGACAGAAATGGCAGACAGCCATCCTGCAACCAGAAGATCTTCAAGCAAAAATGGATAAAGCAAGTCTGTAGTTAAAAAGGAAGAGATACCCCTATCTTTAAGTAGCTAATATTTAGTTTTAATTATTAAACACAGTCATTTATTGCTGAATGAGACTTTATAGGCTTGTACTTTGTTGTTAGTTTTCTACTCATCTCTGCTATTACTGGAGCTACAGTCCAGGAGTAACCTCCAGGACAATAAAGCAACAATTTTAAAAAGTACAGTCCTTGCCCTCTACACACACGTACACTTAGAACTTTTTCTTCAACCAGAAGTGGGAAGCAGAGACAGCTGCCCCCACTATCAACCGAGAACACACTGAATTACTGCTCTGAAATCATGACAGCAGCTAAAATATCTGTTGCTGAGCCTTCTGAGGTTATGGCACCTCCTTAAATAATCCCCCGTCGTTCTGCTTGTCTTCCAGCAAACCCCAGCAATGTAAGCTGAAGCAGCACACAGGGCTTCATTCATCACTGAGTGTTTAAATTTCTACCAATGACCACAAGCACTCAGCATTCAAATCCCAAATCACACAACAAAGAAATAAAAAGAATCAGAACCATATATTGACACCCTTAAATTCTAAAAATAACAGAATGCATTCTAGCCTTCGTTAAGTCCCACTGCAGTAGTTCCATCACTTTCATTTTATTTATTATTTCAGTACATCTATGAATGAAGTAGTTCCTTTATTCATACTCCACTTAACAAAAAAGGAAGGGCAGCTTTGTCTCTTGCCCAAGGTCTTGAAGACAGTTTCTGAAGAGGTCTATGGCTCTGTCCAAATGCCTTTTTTCCTTTCATTTCTGTACATTTCATCCTTATAATAAGGCAATCACTACACAGATTAATTGAAACTCAAACCAGGCTATGGCAGGCACTAAAACTTACTGTGAGAAGAGCACAGGAAAAGTGTAATCACCATTTAAGAACGTGTCAAGCAGTACACTGCTGTATTTCACTGAGTAACACCCAGAGAAATTAAGAAAATAAAAAAAAAAGCACTGAAACATCTGCTTAGCAAAGTCACTGCCTCCTGTAAACCCCATCTGGAGCACTGTGGAGATGATCATATTGCAATATGGTGGTCTCTACCATTAAAGGAGCTATTAAGAGAAATGTATCAGCTTTCCTGCTTTCATGACAAAAACATCTGTAAGTCTCCTGTGATACTCTTCTGGCACCTTTCTAATCTTCATAAATACAGTCAGAGCTGCACCTGAATCTGTTGGTTGCAGGTGTGAGTGCCATGTTTAGAAAAAACAGGTGATGTACACGAACTGCTTCTCCTGGAGCTTATTATCTTAAATCAGACTTCCACAATGAAACACACAAGAAGATACAACCTTCGTTTTTACGTGGCAGAAATCTCAAATCTATCGTTATTGTTGCAATGAGGAAAAAAAAAATCTACATTGATTATGCTTCTTTCTGAAAGTGTCAGTGCTGTTAAAAGCTGACATTATCTAAAAGGACTGGAAAGCAGAGTTCCCTGTTTATCCCCCAAAATCTACATCACAAGAACTATAGCTGGCAGTCAAGATAGTACCTCTGCTTAAAAAAGGCATTTATACACATAATGTAAGCAATGAGGATAAGGTTCTGAGGGCACAGATTGCACACAGGTTCCTGGACACTACTGTAATACAGCACAGCAGCTGAACTGTTTGCCTTTTGCCTGGTGTGCATTCCAATCCCTGCAAATATTGCAGGTAAAATTTAGAATAGGTCAATTTAATAGGTAAATCTTTGTCATATCCCTTCAGGGATTCTGCTAACTCTCACAACGTCTCAATGCCAGAGTTTTCAGAAAAAATACATGCTGTGTAACAGTAACTATTGAAAAACCCCTTCATTTTCCATTCTAACATATTCCCTCACATATATCCACCATGCAGGGTGGAGTACGTATAATTCTGCACACTTTCAAATGTTCTGGGGAGAATCAATGGCCACTGTCTACCTGAATAACTCCATGGCTTTCAATACAGAGTCCCACAGCCTCATCGTAGAGAAACTGAGGTGTTATAGTCTGAACAAGTGATCCTTGTGGTGTGTGGGGAACTGATCAACCACACCCAGAGTGTGGTGGGAAATTACTCCTTCTCAAAGTGGGGTGCCCAGGGACTGACATTAGGACCAACACTATTGAATATTTTCATCATCCATGATCTGGATGATGGGATCAAATGTACCCTGATGAAGTTTGCCCATGATGCCAAACTGAAGGGGATGTAGACACTGGGAAGGGAAAGCCACCCTGCAGGAATAGACTTGGATGGGCTGGAAGAATGGGCTAACAAGAAACTTGAGAAGTTCAAATGGACAAGAATGAGGTCTTGCACCTGGGGAAAACACAATGCAGGTGTGCAGCACAGGCTGGAATCTCACCAGCTGGGGAAGAGCTCTGTGGAGAGGGACCCAGGGTACCCCAAGGTCAGTATGAGTGGACACTGTGCTGCTGCAGCAAAGCAAGGCAACAGGAGGCTGGGCTGCGCCACAGCACAGGCACACAAGTCATCACCCCACTCAGCACTTGCCAGCCACACGTGGAAGACTGTGTTCAATTTTGGTTCCTGCTATCCAAAAAAGATGTGGACAAGCTGGAGAGGGTCCAGAGAACAGCCACAAAGATCATCAAAGGACTGGGAAGCTGCTGTGTGAAGAAAGGTTGGGAAAACTGGGCTTGTCCAGCCTTGAGAAAAGAAGGCTTAGGGTTGACCTTATCACTGCGTTCCAGCGTTTAAAGGATGGCTACAGACAAGATGGAAACTTCTTGTTCACAAAGAATCACAGGGAAAAAAGGAGGAGTACAGGGTACAAGTTTCTCCCAGGGAGATTCTGACTGGACACAAAAGGAAAATTTTTCACAATAAGAACAGTCATCCATTGGAATCATCTCCTGAGTGAAGTGGTAGATTCCCCAACATTAGACACTTGCAAGGTTTGGCTGGGCAGGCTTCTGGTCCATCTTGTCTGGAAAATGCTTTTATCAAGAAACATTGGACCAGACGATCCTTGAGGGGCCCTTCCAACCTGGTGTTCTATGATTAAAGGCAAGTAAATACTTCTGGTAAGTAGTGGTCTTCATTAGGAACATGAATCCCTATCTATCCCAAATTCTTAATTTCTGCTCCAAAGCTTTTCTGATGACCTGAAATGCCTCAGTGGGTGACCTATTAATAATTATGAGTTTTTTACGTAAATGGTTCAATGACAGGTATCTCACTTGCAGCAAACACTCCTTACACCGTTGGGCTGTGTGCAAGAATTGCATGCAAAGACTTCATATTTCTTCCAGCAGAGAAGATCTCACACCTCTTCTTCCAGCTTCTTCTTCCTGACATACTGTTGTTTGATACAGACCCTGAAGGTACCCAATTTAATTTAATTTTATTTCCTGAAATATCTAAAAATACATTGCATATTGCTTCTCTCCTTTTCAAGCAAGATGACATCTGCCTTGGTTAACTTCAGATGTTTCTACTGGTCTGTAATCAATATAAAGGACCACATCACTAATTCATTACAACTACAGTTCTGGGACAGGCATCCATGTCTCAAGATGCTGGAACTGTGTTATCAAAAGATCTAAAAAGTTTTCTCCTCAAACTGCTCTGACCCTGGCAAAGGGAGCACTGGTGAACATTCCCCCCACTTTGCAGCTGCCCATTCCAAGCTATTGACTTTTACCACACATTTGTTGAGACCACCATATGCCAATGTTGCTACACATCTCAAGTACACAAGATGCTAGGGGTTAATTAATATTAAATATATCGTATTAAGCAACAGAATGCATGTCAGAATCCATATAAATACTTAATCTGAAGAATTACTTAGAAAGTACATTTCTGCAGTAGTAAATAATTAATCCTTGCTGATCAATAGAGAAATGACAGTAATTAGAGAAAATAAGACAGCACAGAAACCATTAGGAGACACTTTTTTGAAGTTGGGATGTTTTTGATGCAGTTATGTTCTTTGTTTACTGTAAAGTTATTCCAACAGGGACAGAAAATCTCATATTTTGGAGTGTTAAAACAGTCTAATGTTTATGTTAAGCAACACTTCCAGAACTTCTGCAAATTTAAAAAAATTTGCAGTACATTTCTGACAATTTTTGCAGCCCCTTACATCCTAGGGTAGCATTCTCCATTACTATAGATCATCCCTGTTTAAAATATTTGGGCTTTTGCCGGTGTGTCACAAAAGGCGCATTTTTCTTTTTATTCCTTAGAACTGTAGAGCAATCTGTTTAGCTGGGACCTCATTGATTGTAATTTCTACTTGCAACACATAAGATGCACATAAGCAAACTATTTCAGCCCAAATGAAAATAAAACCAAAAAAATGCTACCATTAAAGTAGCATTTATCGGCTGTCAGACTGATATGTGAAACTAAGTTAGTATTTGAAATACCAGTCTATCCAAATAAAGAAGTGTTCTGATCCCCTCACCATGGTCTTTTCTGTAAATACCAATTTACATGCTGAAACTGTACAGCAACAAAACATGTGGTTAAGCTTTTCTCTTGAAGTTTGCATAAACATGCCAGCAAACTAAATATAAATGCTAAGTCTGTTATTACAAGTATAGCCTTTAAAAACAAAATAAATCCTTTAAATTTTCCCTGAACATATTTGTGTATGTAAAGAACGATTTCATCTTAATCCAGTTGAGTTTAAGAGCTTTCAAACTGCAGTTAAGTTCCAGCATATACAAAGAAAAAGAGAACTTACGATATGAAGTTGGGTAAGCAACAGGACAGGAGTCAGTATATAGGAAAAACAATGTAGTAGTATTAATAGGTCAAACATTTTTAAAAATGCGGAAAAAAAATCTTAGTCCATTTTGAGATCTCATTCTTGTGGTCCCATTGTGTGAGTTCCAGTTCTCTAGTTACCACATAAAGTGTTTATAATCCCACAAAAATTTAAATGTCGGCATCAGATTCCTTTGGTGTACAAAGCAAACAAAGGCAGCACCATGTGCACATCCTACATACCCAGGCAGTTGGAGATCCAATATCACATCTAGGTTTGAAATTTAGGAGCTAGTCCAGCAATATCCTGACACCTGAGGATATTGAGACAGCCAATGATTAAACACATTTTTCAGGGGAAAACCAGCAAAACCCAAACCTCATTCAAATCTAAAGCTAATGTTATTGAATACATTTACAGAGAAGAAACTAATAAGTATATTATATAGCATTACTAAAAAAGGAAGGTTTATTCTAATTAATTGCTGTAGGTTAACAGAAATCCTACATGATTTTTACAGGATAGTCTTTGGAATTGCCTGCATCAATAGCCCTACCAAAAATTATTCTGAAGCAGTATAGAATCTGAATTTGAAGAGTGTTAAGCTCTGTTACAGTTAACTCTGTTACAGTTGTGTACTTTGATACCATGATGTAATCTGCATATTTTTAAAAGGGGAAAATAGACACAGGATGATAATCAACTACAGAACAACTTAAGCCAAAGATTGCACTGCTCCTTGTGTGGAATGCCACAGGAAGAGACCAGAAACTGCATGTTTCTACTACCACTACTGTATTTGCCATCACAGCTCTATGGAGGTGTAATATTAACACAGTGCAAAGAGCCATGAAAATATTTGCAGAGTAACCAGTGCTAGAGATGTCAATGATAAAGTAAAGAACTTCAACGCAGACTGTTCCAAAAAACATGAATAAACACACAAGTGGAAAGACTGGCTTTAAATAGTAAGGAGTGAAAATGGGCAGATAACATTAATGTCTGAATTGCAGCTCTCCACAAGTATAAGGTTTCCTTCAGCAAATCTCAAACAAGAAGGTTTGGGATCCTATTGGTTTGCCAGCACAACATGTGATACTCAATTCATGCAGGGACACCTGAGATAAATAGCATGATGTAAAGGCTGCAGCACAAAAATGAAACATCTCACAGGAAAATATTTTCCTCAGTCAAACAGCAACACATCATCAACACGGTTTCATAACGAAAATCTCCCTCCAAACAAACCCCTCCAGCCCTACTCCCCTGGACAGATACAATGCTTATACTCTCCCGAAGTGTTGCAGTGCTATCGACCTTTCCAGCACAGAGGCATTGACACTCTTACACCGTGTAGCACTACAAAGCCATCTCTTTCCTAAGATTGGACAATTCCATATTTTTTTTTAAGACAAATTTATGCAAAGGTAAAATTAATGGTTATAAACAGAGCTTAATTATATTAAAGCACAGTAAGCGTAACTCAAGAATACCTCATTTTCCAGCACCTGCTTTTTTCATGCATATTCCCCCCCCC
>VWZW01002788.1:527561-636621 GCA_013397115.1 Edolisoma coerulescens | reverse complement strand
CCCCCGGTGGTACAGGAGAATTTGTTTGGGTTTTGCTGCTGCTGTTCAATTAAAAAACCAAAAGGTCTAGCAATGCAAGTTGTTTAAGTTACTAATTAATTACTACTCTGTGTATGCTATATTCTTTGTTTCCAGTATTGTTGTGCAGCTCTGCTTATTCTTTGAATCCATTTATCTATAATTACTGTTAATTTGAAGTAGGACATGAAAAGGTTCATCTTCCCTGCTCCACAGTTTTTCCTGTTTACTTCTGCTGCGGTTGCTGCAGGGATTCAGAGCTCTCAGCCTGCCAGCTCTGAAGTTGTGAAACAGCAATGTTGAAGCAGTGGAAAAGGCAAATGTGTGCAAAAGAGAGGCAGCAGCACAGCGACTTAAAGACAATCACACCTTGCCTGTTGTGACCCGGGAAGAAGAACAGCACGGTGCCGGTGACAAATGAGAGGAGTGTGTGCTGCCAGCGTAATCCAAGACATATCTGTAAAAAACACAAAACGCAGCAGGAGTGGTGCTGTCTGTGAGATATGCCTCCTCCAGAAAAAGGTCAATACTGATGAGGATGGAGATACGGGGGCAGCACAATACAGGAGCATATCTGGCTCCACAGTGTCAGCACTGACAATCTGACAGGAGCCAGTGAGGGGTGGCTTTATCAAAAGCAGACAGATTGATTCAAAATCACTTGGAAAATTGAAGAATTTTTTCAAGCTAACAATGTTATTCTAATCTCTGAAGCAATTCCTAAGACATTGGTGCTTTCACTGTACTGCTGAACTAAAAGCAATTCAAAGTGCTTTTAATCTTGTCATTCCACGAACGTGTTTAAATACAAATTTTTAAAAAAATCTGGGTCAAAAAGAAGTACTACACTATGTTAAAATAAAAGCTTTCATAGGTGAATAGCAAAGGGAAAATGCCAACAAGGGCTGAAATACACAAACCTGGGTCTCACTGGAAGGTTCAAAAATTTGATTAGAACAATCTCAGGAAAGGTAGGAAGTATACACACATTCATCCTGTTCAAGTGATTACTTTTGTATTTTCAAGTACATGCTAACAACAACAACCCTAACAACCTACTAATACTACTAAATTGCAAATCTTCCCAGACATTGTTCCAGCAATGTAATAGGTGTTAAAACAGAATTAGGAATATGTATTTCCTTCTCTCCTATGGGCCTGCCCACAGTGCCATAGGGTATTCATAGATAACTGTAAGCTGAAAGGATTTCAGTCAGACATTCGTAAAAATAAGACCTGGAAAGAAGCGCCAGAGGACAATAAATGCACTTTTCCCCCAAGAAATTCAACAATACTCATGTTAATTTTGATAAATGTTTGTCTAGATTTTTTTTTTCAGACAGACATTACTGTGATGTTGTTACCATTCCAAAGTTCTAGGCTACACAGAGCTGCTGCCTAGCTTGTTTCTCTCCAAGCTCTGTCTGAACAGAGACACACAACTTTACATTTGTCCCTGGTTCAACTGCACTTCATTTCTCTCCAACCATTTCTCTAAGGTGCCTGTACCCTTTTGGACTGCAGGCCTCTCTTCTACAGAACACCATCCAGCCCTGCTATTAGATGTAGCAAATAATACTGGAGCCTGATTAGATCTCTAATTTTAGTACTACTTTAATTTTGATAACAAGCTTAAGAACTACGCTATAGTGTTTTTCCAATCAGTCTCATACCCATCTGCAAGTCATTTCACATATACCATAATTACTACTTCGGTTACTAGGACTAGAACACCCTCTCCAAACAGAAGTAGGAGTTAAAAATATGAAAAATAATCAATTACTTTTACCCAGTATCATCAGATGGATCTCTTCAGAAAAAATTGCTGTGTTAAGGGAAAACAGGATGACAGGTTAGGTGATTAATGCTCCTTGGACTACTTCTTCTAGCACTTTGTTCTGTATGTATTTGTTTTCTATGCCATAAAAACAGTAACCTCTGTCTTGAGTTTAAAACATAGTAGTTAAAAAAATAAAAGTATTTTTCTAGAACAAACTTCTTTCCTATCCTGAAAGTGAGCACATACAAAGAGCGACAAGAAGAGTAAGGTCAGCTTTTAATATATCTTTGACTTCTGCTGTTCGTATCTGTGTACATGTTTTGTATTTCATACTTGGCCTACTTCAAAGTATGAAATTCTCATATACGTGCTTGCAACTGAGGGGTGGAGCTTCCAGTTCTGCAAAAGTACTTGCACATAATTTAGCAGGGTAAAGTTGGGGAGGAACACTGCAAACAGTTGCTCTTGCTGAAGGCAACAGGAGAAACTCAGTAGGATGCTGCTGTGAGTAATTCAAGGGAATGGATGATGTTTCTGCCTTCCTGAACTGAAGGAAGGGCTTTACACAGCTCTGTAGATCTGTGTGTCAAATGAAGTACAAGTAAGGACTTGTGCTATCAAATAATCAACAGGACCTTCTGCTTCTGCAGGTCCATTCCCCTGACCCTCCAAGTCTCATTTTCAATCCTGCACCTTCTCCTCCATTTGAGTGGGAATTTCTGAGACCAACTGCAAACCTCGCTGACAGAGGAAATGTGCTTTTTCCCATATCAAAAACACTGCCTGCATGGGTGTCTCAAATAACACAGGTACCACGTTCATTCTCATCTTATTAGTCCGTCACCCCACATGCTCCATTGATAAAGGAAAAGCAAAGTAAAGCAATGTGGTTCCCCTGAAAAAGAATAACCTTTTTCTTCCCTGTAACACAGTGCTATGCTTTTGTCCTTATAAGACTGGAGCCCATTTTATCAGCTGTTTCTACTGCGTTTCTTTGCAATGGTGTTGTGTGTTGTGCAGGTACTCCATTTGTCTGTGCACCAACTGAAAATTCAGGGAAAATTTGCTCACATAAAAAATAAACATTTAAAAAAATGAAGTGTAGGTAAGTATTTTAACCTGCAGCATATAAATCTTATTTTTCTTGCTTTCTATGTTCATGGTTTTTTTTAAAAAGAAAATAAACAGACTCTTTGCTACACAATCTTGTGCATCATCCAGAAGGCAGCACTTCTATAGAGGAGCAGCAGATTTGTCCACTAATGATAGAACTTCTTTATACCCACAACTGACATCACAAGATCAGAGACATGATTTTGCCACAAACATCCCATTTAGCTTTGAGTGAGATTTTAAAACTATCTCTGTGTCACGCCCCCAGTAGAGTTAACAGAGGAAGTAAAATTGAAACAGAGTGGCTCAGAAGCAAGAACTAAAACGCCCCAACATACAAGTTAACAAAATCAAACTGAATAATCATTTATTGCTGCTGAAACATGCCCACGGTCAAGATCAAAAAGAATTTAGAAAACAGGAAAAGTATCCCATTCTGTAAGCTTTGGGCTTGGAATGGATCTGTAACTTGGAGAATGCATTACACAGTGCCTGTTTGCATGAAATGAGAATGGGACACCTTATCTGCAACCCTCTTATCTTAACATTATATTGTAAAAAGTGAATTAACAGAAATTACTCTGCGGATCTCTTTGAAAGTCATCTTTTTTTCCACCCTGTCCCACTTGAGAAGTGTCAAAACTCTTTCTTAAAGATAACTAGAAAACTGGATATTCGGGGGGGAAAAAAAAAAAACCCAAAAAAACCCAACAACCAAAAAGCCACTGCAAGTCCCTTATAAGCATTTCAATTCAATGAAAATTTTTGCTTTTTTAAACACAGAACACCCAAACTTCTTCTCGTAAGTGTTGAAAAACAACCTTTTAAAGCTTTTTAAAAAGTGTTCTCCATTGTCCTTCCTCCCTATCAAAACCCAGGATAATTTAATGAAATATTAAGGCTCTAGAGGAATGGCTTTTTCTGAGCATAACAGGAGTATAATTTGCAACCAGCTCTAACAAAAGACAGTAATCTCTTCCCTCCTGTTGGCACTGTAACAGCAACAAAGCAAAACATGGCTTTTGTAGCCAGAGAGCAAATACAGCTTGTCAAAAATCTACTCATCTCTCTTCCTTTCAAAGAAGCATCAGCTTCACAAATCATCTGCTATTACAAAAATTAAATGCTTGTTTGGCCATAAAAACACTCTATTTGACACATCAAGTGTGCTGTTAGGTTACTACTGCTTCTGTTTTATTATACTTATTACTATTTATCATGTGAATTCACTCACCTGAATTGACACCAACAGACAAGATGAGCTCCAGACTCGGTTCAGTGATAGCTGACAATTAATGGAGCTGCTTGCATACAAGTTCAAAACTCTGTGGCCAGCATTTGCCACATGTTGGCATATGTTATGCCAACATAGTTGACATAAATACATTATCTTTAGATAAACATTTGCAGCAGAAAGCCTAGTGCTCAATTAAGACAAGTAAATTAGCATCTAAAATTCACTGTACAACTTGCATTTTATGAAGGTGTAAACCCCTTGGAAGGTCAGGAAATTAGTGAAACATCCAGCACCTGGCAAGCCATGGTGTACAATACTGAGAATGCTTCATCTCCACAGACTGCCTGAGCAGACTTCAAATCTCAGTTAGTGTCAAAACAGAAAAAGAAGATGAAATCAGACAAGTCTTTATAGAACAGCAAAATTACAGACTAATATAGAACAGCATCAGTCCTAGCAAGGGATCTGTGAGGAATATTTGAGTTCCCTATTGCAGGCACATTGAGAATCAAACATTAAATCTTTCAGGCTCTATGATTTATTACTTCAAACCATGCAGACCCATGGAAAGGAACAGACTTCCTGTTTTCTCATTATCTAAAAATTTCCTTGCCACTGCAGAGAAGCCATCAGACAAAGAGTCAATTACATTGTTGAACAAAAATGTGAAGGGTTAGGTAAGAATTGGAGATCACTTAAACCCAACTTCATTATTTCAAGCATCTCATCAAGTAAAACAAACCAGATACCAATTTCACAAGTGACCAAAAAATAGAACGGAATCTCACCAATGCCAACAAGCAATAATATACTACAAAGATTGAAGAGAACAAAATTAAATTCCCCTGCAAAAAAAGAAACTGAACTCAGAGAAAATGGACAAAATTACAAAACTGAAAGACAAAATGAAAAGAACACATTAACATTAACAGCTTGAGACAAAGAAAAGATGTCTGTGCCTATGACCATGCCAGGAATCAGCTCAATGCTAAACCACACCTGGGCTGTATCCAAAGGCAGCTGTTCCCTTCAGAGGTACACAACAACCTCTCTGGGTGGTTCTTGGTGCTGTGGCATTGCTAAAAAAATATATGAAAAACTGAGGAAACAAAGACTTTGAGAAGATAACCTGTTATTTTTAATAAACCAACTCTTCCAGTTGGTACTCAGCTCTCCTCAGGGCAAGACTTAACCATGTCTAACCAGAAAGAAATGGTAAAGTGCTTTACCTACAATGACATTTATGAGACTTTCAGCAGAGGATTAGCAGCAACAAAACCAAGAGCTAGGAACAGAAATAAAGGTGGCTGAGTAGCCCGAGCAAATATTGCCATCAACCATTTCTGCAGTGTTCTGGTAAAGGGGTCCAATAATTGATATATTTGCATTTAGAAAGAGGTAAATGATTGTGTGGTTTAGGGAAGAATTTTGAAGCAATATGGACTTCTTTGGCCTAATCTCTAATCTTTTGCCTAAGAAATATTCTCCTTTACAAACTACATATTTATGGCAAGGGGACATTCAATTTTTTTCCCCACAAGTCTCAAACACAACTTGTCAGTAAATAAAGCTATTTCAGCACATATTATTCAACTCCATGTCTTAGGGCAATTGAGGAAATTCACTACCATTACATAAAATCCTTTCACAGCTATTCATACAACTACACAGCACTGGAGAAAAATTGAATGATCACGATAAATCATCACTGCCATCACAACAAATAACATAAAGAACTCTGTACGAGTTATTTAGAGACAAAAAAAGTAAAGATCTGAATACAAATTTAAAATATCCCATTATATTAATTCCTATGGCATTCCATCTAACAGAAAATAGCATCCATGGCCAGATTCTAGCAGTTATTTTCATAGTTTAAAATTCACAAACAAGGTCAAAAAAATAAATGAGTACAAAGAAATGGAAGCATATTTCTACCGCATCAATTGTTTAAAAAATTTGTCTGACTCCATCCTTCACAGCAAAGAGCAATGAATAATATTCCTGCAGATGCAGAATCCATACCTATAGCACTGTCTCAATCTGCAGCCCATGCTATACCTCGCTGATGATTTTAATGGGAGCTATACTCAGATTTTCACGTATGAAGTATACAAAGACAGTGCACTTAATTGTCTAAATACAGACTTAACCACATGCATATGTTTGCATTTAGTGTTTTGCTATGTGAAGTGATAGTTTTCTCCTGGTTTTTTTTTCTACTGCTCATTATCTTCAAAACCATCAAAATTTTATTTATTTCTTCATAAAGTTTTTTCCTCAGTTTGGTGCTTATCTATTTTAAATCCTGTTACTTCATTATTTTTTCTTTGCTCTTTCCTGCTTTCCTTCTCACACACAAGCTGAATAAGGCATGTATCATAGGATTTCGAACTTGAGCCAAATTGACATCTCAGTATTCATACTAAGACCATGGAAAATTTCCAGATCATTTGAATTAATATTTCACAGACAAACTGGATGACTTGGCAGTTCTTACTGCTATGACTTTAGCTCCGTATCACAGTGAAAACTGAGATACTGAATGACAACTTTCAATTATTAATTCTTTCTACTTAATAAATTTTACATTAGCCTTTTCTGTCCATATCAGCAAATCATCACTGTAATGATGTAATATCATTTAAGAATCTTCTTTAGAATATACATACAGAAATAAAACCATATGAAAGAACTTCATTTTGCCCAAGTGACCACAGAAGAGTCACCCCAGAGCTCACAGAACAAGGGTGCTGCCCATTTTGCCAAAGTATCTACCCACTGCAAAGATTTAGATTTGCAGTACAAATGAGCATCATTCTTCTGTGTCTGAGCTTTAACCAGAATCTTCAGGGTTTGGTTCCAAATGCTTCCAGCTTAATAACCTGTTTTAGATCCTGTCTCTCCCTGTGTTTGCCCCAGGACTGTCTGTAGTCCTGGGTGTGTGTCCCTAAGGTGTGCCCTGTGTTGATGCTCAAGAACCCACCTGAAAATGCTTTCCTGAAAGATTGTAACACAGAGTTTTAGCAGTTCCCTGTATTTCTTCTGATTTTTTTTCCCTCCACTTCTGCCTTTTCAATCTCATTTTTATTCTTCCATATACTTTAATTAAACTCACTGAGCTTTTGAAGTTTTCTATTAAATAAAGGCATATCTTGCACACCAGGTGGGCAATTACAAGCACTCACTGCTCTGGGCTGCTGGTGAATTTTTCACATTAACTCACCTAGCTCTTCGAAGAGTAGAAACACATCATTAGACAACATTCACATTCAAAAGAGGCATTAGGAAAAGTGAGACAACTGCATTTCACTTATTTTTAAGATGTAAACAAAAGTGATGATGCAGCCACTTATGAGGGAGCAAGCAGAAGAAGCAAATGCCAGTAAGATACGTGGAAGAAGTTCTCAGGACTGCAGTATTTTGACTGTTATATTTAAAGACTTAGTAACTGCTTTCCTGTCTCCTGCCAGAATTTTTTGGCAGCTCTGCCACAGAGTCAAATGCAACACTACCAAAAGCAGGTAACTCAAATGAAACCACTATTTTGAGTTAGCTATTTTTGTTTGCACTCTGCATATTATGAGAGCATTTATCTACTACTGCATATCTAATGAATCAGGAATAAAGCAACCAAATAATAACAAATAGTGTATCGTATCAGTCATTTGTTGGGTCAACATGACAGGCAGGAAATCTGCTCAAATAGACCTCACTGAACAACATTAAGCTGTATATTTACAGTTTGTCCAAGCAAAAGTGACAAAGGATTTGCAGCATTTTTCCTTAAATGTGTTATTAAACCCATTATAAAGCTATTGATACCGAGCATTGACCAATACACAACTCATCTATCTTGTGGAAGAGAGACAGAACTCATGGCAATTCATACAAGAACAGTCTTTAAATCTGTTTCTTTACCCCTGCCAGACTGATCAGACCATGCATAAGACTGTTAGAAACCAAGGGCAGAAGTCCAGAGCCACGGCAACCAACATCCCTGGACAAGCTCCCAAAACGTGCCAAGAAGTGGTAAAAGCTGACCATGATAGGACCTTCTGCTTCTGCAGGTCCATTCCCCTGACCCTCCAAGTCTCATCTTTAATCTTGCACCTTCTCTTCCATTCAAGATGGAATTTCTGAGACCAATTGGAAACCTTGCTGACAGAGGAAATTTTCCCATATCAAAGGGAAAACCCAGAGGTTTTTTCCATATCAAAAACACTGCGCTGCTGTGCGTGCATGGGTGTCTCAAATAACACAGGTACCACGTTCATTCTCATCTTATTAGTCCGTCACCCCACATGCTCCATTGATAAAGGAAAAGCAAAGTAAAGCAATGTGGTTCCCCTGAAAAAGAATAACCTTTTTCTTCCCTGTAACACAGTGCTATGCTTTTGTCCTTATAAGACTGGAGCCCATTTTATCAGCTGTTTCTACTGCGTTTCTTTGCAATGGTGTTGTGTGTAAAAGCTGACCATGATAGAAACATATTGCAGCTCTTGAGACCTGCCATCCTGCACAGATGTACATTTCTGCTGAGACTGGACAGGAACACACAACATCTCAGTGAAACAACAGGTCTGATGGCTGCTCTGAACGACCACTTTCAAACTCAAGTGAATATACCATTTTCAAGGATGTGTGGAATATAAGGATATTTGACTAAGGGCAATTCAATCAAAGAAAAGGACAGAATATGGGAAAAGTAAAAAATTAACCCACCCAGCTGTACAAAACTCAAGAAGCAGAAGACGGCCAAGATGATAAAGCAGCAATGGTGCTGTTCCCCCTTTGCACCCCTGGAGATTTGCTCAGCCTCCTTACTGGGTGAACCCACAAACTGGCGAGAGAACCAAATGTGAGCAAATCAGAGTCCACTCAGACCATCCAAAGACCTGTACCCGAAAACAGCTTCCCAAATGGCACGGCAGAACTTTCTGGCTTCCCTTCCTATTGCCTTCACAGATTGCATAATTGATAAAATATGAGGATCAACACTGATTGCAATGGCAAAATTGGCTTTTAATGGCAATCAACCTGAGTTATAACTGGCTGCTCTAAATTAAGCAGAGTGACACAGTACAGCTCTGGCTCCTCCACACACAACTGACTTTTATTAGCAATGTTACATCCTTTAAGTGGAGAGCAGCCTTTCTCAAGCTACTGCTGTTATTTTAAATACCTCTCACACTGTGAACAAATTTACTTACCAATACTCTCAAAGCAGTTCTCTAAATCTCAGATCACTAAATTAAGCAGTCATTCAAGCAGTTTATCTCATTAATCATGAGGAGGCAAAGATCTTATGATTTACAATCAAAACCAAAACTAATTTTCTCTCAAAGGCCAAAACAATTCACTTGAACATCCTTAAAGGAAACATAAGAATGAGACAGTTCATAAATAGCTTCAGACAAACCTACTGGGGTTCAAATGATTGCATTTGGCTCATGTGACTGCAGGTATTTCTTTTCAAACTTCTCCTAAATTGGAAAATTAAGGAACAAGTCTTGTCAAAGCATAGATTTTTGGTGTGTTTTGTGATTCTTCTGCTTGAACAGAATACAGCTCTCCCCTGTCCACCCCCCACACCTTGGGTTTTTTTTCCTTTAAAAAGGCTTCTATACATGCAAAAAAGCCCTCAAAAAAACTCCCCAAATTTGGTTGAGCTTATTTGGGCCTATTTAGTCTGTGTAGGCAACATCACAAATGGCCAACAAGACAAATTCTAAAAGACTAGAACTTATACTAGTGCCATATGTACCCTCACTGTTACATCATCTTTTCAGCTATATTGTTTAATCTTAAACATTTATCACAAACTTTTCTAATCCATCTCTTTCTATATGGTCTCATTGAGTTTCCTAGACACTGAATTTGTGGTAAAAAATAAAATATGTATCTCTGAAGTATCTATTTGCTTTGTCAAGGAATATGAAATTTACAGTCCCACTGTTATGTATAGAATAGGCTGAATCTGGTGTAAATATAAGTTCCAGAAATCAGTGAGAAGTCCAAAAATGTATCTACAAATCATTCCACACCTGCTATAATTTCCAGGTGGACACTTCCCCAGAGTTAAATTCTAAAAATTAATCTGTTCAGGACATGTTAAAGATATGTAAAACTTCTATATCACTGAATTCTCTCAAGAGAAATATGATGATACTCAAAACACCTTTCTTTGCTCATGCCATCTAGATTACCTTCAACATTTATCATGCTATCTGGATTACTTTCAATACCAATCCTGATACATTTCAAAGCAAGTTAACTTGCCTTTGCTGCATACCCTCATGTGAGAAAAATAAAAAAGCCAATGTAATATTTATAAGGTAATAAGCACAAAGAATCTCATAAGAATGCGTTAACTGGGATATAGATGATCCATGATCCCCTATAACTATATTATACTCTATATCACATGTGATTTACAGCAAGTATTTCTAAAGTAAAATGTATTTTTTCTTAACATTTGTCTCTCTGAAAGGCTACATAGAAATGGCAACACCAATTAATATTTTATAACATTATGCATAATAATAATAAAAGTCTTGTAAACTACCATATAGAAAAATCAAAATTTCACATAACTTCTGAAAAGAGGGTTTAACAAGTTAGGAGTCTCGTGATTTTTGTGAAATAGGCACATTCATAAAATGCGTTTTTAAGCCATTGGCAGTACAGCTGTGCATTGCTGTTACAACAGGTTCATTTCCCCTTTTCAGACCAGCAACAGCAGCTTGTACCACATTTAGGATCAGGCTTTTTGTAAGCCAACTGCCCTGGATGCTTTGCTGAACTTTTTAATTCCCAGACTCAGTGACTTCAAAGTAACATAAACTGCTCCCATGGGAACTTTTGGAAGCTACACTATGATATGTGCTGAATTTCCCCAAACTGACAAAGGGTGATGAGTCACCTCAGCACTAATCCTAAAATCACTGAAGTGTAGCAAGTGTCCTCAAAGGAAGGGTTAGCAACATACCGACACTCTGCAGTCCCAGAGCTGGGCTCACTTTCCGCCGTGACAGGCAAACAGAGATTTGTGTGTGTGCACCTGTGGGGGCACACACAGACAGACATCGAATCACTTGTGTTAGCAGAGAGGTGTCATTTCAACAGTGTTTCTAACTATATTTAGAGTGTGCAAATTTTATTGATTCACAAAAGCAGCAAGGAATTCATGGATCATGCCAAAGGCAAATGGATTGGTTTATTTTTAATCAGCTCTAGTAAGAGCTGAAACTCATGGAAGTAGAACATAGACTTTGAGCTGGTTTGGGTTGTTTTTACCTCTACATAGGTCAAATTCTCATCTGACTTTTAGCAGTAACTCACACTGCTTAAGGTGGGAAACACCAAAGAAGATATCTTTATAAACTGCTTAAAACTTCAGCTTTGTACTCATACTCTTCTCATTAAAGGCTGATAATTTTTCTAGTTATAAGTGAGAATACATAATTACTTCATAAATACTTTGAAACAATTATTTCCTGCTTGATTTTTCTAAAATTTTTGTTCAGCATATACATTAGTGCTGCATTCTTCGTATCAATTCTAATCCTTTTTGCTCTATTTCACAGGTATCTGCAAATAGAATTTTAGCATTGTTTTCCTAATGATTGTAGCCACTGATTCTGAAGAAGGACTAAATCAACAAACCCCTCTAGGCATATTTCTATTTTATGTGAAATAACTTCTGGGAAATACTTTTCCTTGTAACTTATTTCATACATTCCAAGATTTATAATTTGCAACCCTTACCCATTACATCTGAATGCAACAAATTCACGAGTGTCTTGATCTATCTTACAGTGACCACAGAAAACTGTTTAGGTGACATATCTGGAGTAGTGAACCCAGAACCAACACACTTCAGGGGACAAAAACTGTAAAAACCTACAGCCTTTTACAATTACAAGCCCTCTTCAGTGGAACTTGATTCTGGAAGCCTCACTGGTGTGATGAGATCAAGGGTAGAAACTGCTCTCATTGCAAGACGAGGTCACTTAGTCTTGAAGGCACCTTTATACAAAGATTTGAAGCTTTATAGATTAGGAATTTTATAATTCTTGAAATAAAGGTTATATTTGATGGTCACTAAACAAACAAAATCACTGCTGAAATGAGTTCTCATGGGGACATTACATAGAGCAAATGGCCACTGAAAATTTCCTCCAGCTCTTAGTCTTAATAGATTTGAAAAGAGAATCAAAACAAGCACATCTAAAAAGAAGTCAAACATTACCTGGAAGCAGCTTAGTGGTTTCTCACAGAGAATGTACAAAAGGCCAGAGAAAACCCTTTGCCTCATATTTACTGCAGAATTTAGAGGCTTAAAGTACTTGTGCTGCTTTTATGAAGCATGTAACATGAAACTTTCATCTAGCTATAGTCTTTAGGCTACACACTGTGGCAAGATTAAAAGAAAGGTGGTCTGGATGAAAATGGATTCCTTTTGCTTGCAGACATTTATTGTATCATTCATTATAGTGAATGAAAGCTAGAACATATTGACATTTCTGGCAGAAAGTTTAAAAAAAAAAAAAGAGCTGAAGCAAATGGAGACTTTTCACTCTATTAGCTGAGGACAGCATGTAGAGAAACAAGACATCTTTACTAAACCAGAATATAATGAAAGCAATTTTAAGGTATTAACTTTGCACCAGAACAATATTCCTTGTTGTGCAAGAAATCCAAGGTGATCTTGTTCCTTCTCTCACTTGAGAAGATGAACAAGATCCTGCCAATTAATGAAGCAAAATCAGAGTGTGCAACCACCAGAAGGAGTTCTGCACACTTCGTAACCAGGTAGGAGCAAATAACTGTATCTGAACCTGCCAGGAAACAGGACTGATGGTTTTACAAGCTGCCTTCCCTGAAAACGATGATGCAACTGGAAATTGTTTCTTCCTCAGTTAAACAATGTCAGTTCTACTCCTTTTGAGCAACTGAGCTCTCTTGCACTGCAGATTACATGGAACTACAGGAGCAGGTGGTGCACTGAAGAGGCAGCACACTCAACTCTACTAATGTGCTACTAAGGTAATTGAAAATTCAGCAATACTGCACAGGGTAATTGAAAGGCACAAACAGCTTTGATCTAATATTGCCATTATCTAATATTGCAGACATCCATCTCTCAATCACATACACGGTTGTTTTAAGATCATAAAAACAATTTAAATATAATTATAATGAATGTTCAAGTCTTCTAATTTAATAAGGCTACATCTGGTTTTACTACATCAAATTTCTTTTAATGTTTTATTATATAAAAGCAATTAGGAATCTACAAGCAATACAGTGGGGGAAAATTTTTTATCAGAAAAGATGCATTTGGTCAGAAGCCTTCTTACAGTAACACCACTCATAATGCTTATAACTGAGCAACACCTGCCTTTGCCAGCTTTTAGGATAGGCTTAATCACTTTTGCTTGATAATAACAGGAGAGAGACAATGATCGTAGAATATTTTGAAAATTGAGTACCTACGTTTAAAAGCCCTCAAACTGAGCACAAAGAAGTTTTCAGCAAAGCTGGAGGGTAAGACATCCTTCGCCATAAAAATAAAGGAAAATGGCTCTACCCATCAAGTCTGACATGCAGGTGAGGGATGGCTTCCCACACCAGCTATCTTCCTGGGGCTGTTCGTACCTCAGGCAATCAGGATTTTGGCAGGCCAAGTATCCTGTGCCCAGGACTGACATGCCAGGTGGTCCAAATCTGAAATGGGACTGCCACTGGCAAGTCCAACTGGCTTCTCTGTTGACAACATACAATGGAAACTCAAGCTGCAATGGATTTAACAGCCACTGAAAAGCCAGGCTGCCAAGAACCTCAACACTTTGTGAAGCAGACACTAAGTGGCAGGAAGAAAGGGTCATTGTTCTGTAAGCCACTAAACACTAACACACACTTAAGAGTCGGGACACAGCAGATTTTGCAAAAACTAATCTCAAGCTTCAAAGCTAAAAGAAGCTTGAGCAGGCTGTGGCATAGGACAGGTGGCTCCTCCATGAGACAGAGACAAAGGAGCACATTTCCTCATCTAAAAGGCATGGTCACCATGCAAGAGACTTGAATGACACACATTGACACCAACTGTAGAGGTTTTGAGGAAAACAAGAACGGAAAATGTAAGAGGCCATTGTGTAAATTATTTCCCTGATCCTGCCTCTCTGCATCTCTGTCCTTCCAATAAAACACGCACATTTCAATACTGGAAAGAATTACCTCCACATGTGTTTCTTTCATCAGCCTGGTACACACTGTAAGATAATGCAGAGAATGAATACATTTTGCTCCTGCCAGATGTGATCTGGAGTCAAAAACAACCCAGCTACAAATAAGTTCTACCAGCTCCACAGGAATCCTTTATTTTATTTTTCAGTGACTTAAATAATCTGAAAATTACTTGCATCCACAAATTTTCAATCACTGAATGGTTGGAGGCTAATTGGAGAATTATCTTTCCAGCAGGGAAGTATTCACACTTATTTTGCATGGCAGGTTCTGCTCACTGTTAAAGTAATGTTTGCTTATTTGTTCTAACAAAGTATGTTAATAAATGCATGGGTTTTGAAAGAGCAGATAAAACCCCTTGGAAACAGAATCCATCCAGTGGTGCACTTACATCCTTCATGGCACCAAATCCTTACAGTTGAAGTTTGGGTTGGGACACATTCACTTTGCCATGCCTACAAATAACCCTGTGCTTCCCCACAACCTTCAGACACACACAGACCTGGAAACTTTCTAAATATGTTTCCTTAGCTTTGTCCCGGACAGACATTTTTATTCTTTGCAAACATCCCCTTATTACTCATTCATATTGGCAAAAATTTTGCTTGTTTGATTAAAACTCCATGAGGATAATATGCTGTGGTTCTAAGTCACCTGATTGGTCAGGAGAAATAAAAATTGCAGCCAAAAAGCCATTAACTCCATCTAACTTTCAGCAGAACCCAGAAAGGATAGCAAAATCTTACTGAGATCACTTTTGCAGGTCTCCAGCTCCTAACACAGCAGCTGCAGGTGAATTGCCATAGCATGGAATTTGCTACAGCCACTAAGTGTCTTAGCCATGACTTGGGTGGGAATTTTCCCCAACAGAGAGCCTGAAACTGCTATGCCAAGTTGTACTATAAACCTGAGCTAGGTTATGTTCACACTCACACACCAGCAGCACAGACAGACCTCAGGATCTCATTAGCCACTGCATTTTGACAACACAAAACAGATTCCCCCACCAACCAAAACAAACAAATCCCCACAATGTAACTTACTATTCTCTAAGCCAGACATCAAACACACTGACTCAGAAAAGCATTCAATTTTATCTTTTGAGAGAGATCAGTTCAGAGAGCTTGCCTTCACTCTCTGCCCAAGAAAAAGAGCTTTATGTGATCTAAGATGGCATATTCCAATAGGAAAAAATGACAGAATGATGAACATTAAAATAAATGAGGAGTGGGACTGAAGTGGCATAACTGTACCTTCTCTCATAAATGCAGATCAAAAATTATGAGGAAGTTGATCACACTGGGGAATTGCAAGATTTTAAATAAGACAATACTAGTTGCATTTAGCAAGTAGAAAAGAAAACTGTAAAAAACATGGACAACATTATAATAGAGCACAACAAAAAAATTGATACTGACAAAAATTATCTCAGAACATAATGATGAGAAACAGTTGTGTTTGTCTGTGCTTGTCTGAAGTCACAGCTATTAGTAGTACTATTAATTGTATGAGAACACCACTTTCAGCTGTGATTTCAGTGCATTCCTAAAACACATTCAGCCCAAGGAAAAGACTTGAACCCTCTCTAGTCAGAAGGAGAAGCGCATTTAGAGCTGAATAGAGTGGATGCCTCATTGCTTTGGACATGTGGGAGACAGGGTAGATTTGCTGCCCCTCTGTACTGGGCCATAAGAAAATATTTGGAACACGTCAAACATGAGACAGGCCCACAGTGCAATTATGCACAAAGATTTGCAAAAGCCTCATACAACATATCTAGCAAAACACACCCTGCCTGCAAGAAGCAGACTGAAAAATAAGCAGTCAAATGTCACAAGTATTCTCAGATTGTAATTCAATTAATGCTCTCAAATGACACAACTATTCAAAAAGATGTATGGTGATATCAGTATTAGTCATCACAAACTTTGTATCAGCACTTTTAGAGCTCCATTCATGCAACACATGCATCAGTCCTCAGGTGCTGTTGTGTCTACTTGATCTCTTTATGTCATTATTTGAATGGAAGGTTATACTTGATTATGTAGAAAAAATAATGATCAGAAGGAGTGAAACTTCAGGTAAGTTTCACTAAATGGACTAGAAACAAGATGATGAATGAATTCACTTTGTGAGAGTCTGTAATCTAGGGATTCACTACACTGCTTGTTGCCTCCTGCAACCACACCACTGGCAGAAAAGCACAATACCTTTTGCCAATGGCCAAAAGCAGGTGTCGCTGCTTTCACATTTACTTCTTCAAACAGCATTTTAAGTAGGGATATCTAGCCTATGCCAATATGATAAATGACGTTGTATTTCATGGATGCTATGTACCAACAGCTAAGCTATTAACCTATAGAGGGGCAAACCTGAATTTGATGGATTTTTAAATATTGCCCGTTAGACTACATAGAAACTCTATAATGCATTAAAAACAAAGTAAAAAAAAAAAAATTGAAGAGCTTCCACTAGACTCAGCAATTCACAGCACATAGTGCATTCTCCATTACAGAACAGTTTAACTTTATTTTAATTATATTCACCACACTTCCATTGAGTTTAGAGAGAAATAGATGTGCCATGGCTCCTACTGTAAAATGAAAAAAAAAAATCAGTTTATCTGTTTGCAGGATATATGAAAACAAGTCAAAGTTAATGATACCTAAAGGCTATTGCCTATTTTCTGCTTTACTACAGAAGGCCTTAGAAATCAGCAGGGACCATAAATCACTTAGCTATTCTGCAAATCTTGTCATTACACTATAATTTCTTGCCCCTCTTTGGGGTTTAAGAATCTGCTCATCACTGCTAATGCTTTGCATACGTTACAGACATAAAAGATTGTGTGAGACAAAAAACCACAGGCAGTAAAAAGCAAATTCCCTTCAGCCTGTGGTTCCTCATTGTCTAAAGTTAGTAACACTATTTAGTCGTTCCTTGCTTTCATGAAGAATAAGTTTTGCTACTCCACCACTTTCCAGGTTCTCATTTAAAAATCAATGAGACTTCAAAAGAAATGAATACATTTTCTTGAAGGTGTGCACAGTTCTTCCAGAGCATGGATCAAAGCTGGAGTAAATTTCTATAAACACTTCTCATTATTTTTGGAGCATTCGCCAACTCTTTCAAGCATGCTGGGGATTTCAAATTGGCCAGTAGGAGATGTCAGTAGATGCAATTTCTATGGTTTCACAGACAAATTTACCTCCTTTTTTTCAGGTAAATGATTATTCAACAGCACTCTGTCACCGGCCCCCGCTCCCCACTTTTTAATTGTAAATGCATACATTGCAAATCAAAGACACTCAAGTTTTGAGTTAATCAGACTGCACTACAAATAAGCATTTGAAGAGTCTAAAATAAGGCCAGTACTGCCCTAATACATATTCCCACAGACTACTGCCTCACAGTTTCGTTCCCATTAGGTGAGGCCACACAAGAGAAAGGCATCAATGTGCAGAGGCAAGTCTAAGAGTCAAAGGGACCAAACTCCAGTTAACATGTCCTTGCATTACTGATTGCACACACTAATAGCTCATTCTAGAACACTGAAAAATAGGACAGCATATCTCAGGTTACTGGATTGATAGGAGTCGTAGATAGGCCTTTCCCTTTTTCATTTATAAATAAGGCTAGATCACAATAATTCTTAATAAACATATTTGCATATGCCTCCCTTCTACACAATCCAAAACAGTGAGAGAGAGAATGCAAACTCGTCATTCAGGTAAAATTCCTCTGCACAAAAAGAAGCTGCATTCAGTGGCTCCAATAATTTCTTCAAATGAGGCAGCTGATTGTAACTTCAGAAAGCAATGCCAAGTGGCTAACAGGAAGATCAAAGCATTTTACCATCTGCATTGAGAAGATTACACCATTAGACTAAAAGCAACACAGACAAAGACTGATAAGAGATGACTCAGTTTTCTTTTGGAACTGAGCAGTTTGGACATTAAAGTATTTGGGCAATTTTACATTAGAAGTCCATATCAGAACCAGCAGTCTCAGTTCTAACATTTATGGTCCTTCCTTTCCTTAGTTCAGAAAAATACTTCGAAATGAATGGATGTAGTATTATTGCATAGCCAAAAACAAATTTGTAGCAGAACTGGTTAATTGCTTTTTGCACTATTAGACCACTCTTTCAGGACATACAGGGTGGTATCAAATTCTCTCTCATTTTCCCATACAAAATAGGAAGCAGATTATCATCTGTTGGTCCAGATTTGCACCCCTTTGCCTAATAAACGGAGTAATATGCTAGAATAGAATCAGGTTTGTCACATCTGTGAACAGAAATCCTTATCTCGACCTTAGAAAACTGGCCAATAAACATTGTTCATTGGCCAATAAACGCTACACTGGCTGGTACTTGCACAGATTTATAATACAAGCACTGAAGCAGAAAGAAAAAAGTGGTCACAACTTTAAATAACAGTCAGACAGCACAGGCTTTCCAGAAAGATGGTCAGCTAAGCAGGGAAGGTGAGAGGTTCCTGCAGCTTTGCACCAAAAGCACTGAAAGAAAGGTGAAAGATACCTCAGTAACATGAAATTGCCAAAACCTTCCAATATGAAAAGCTTGTTCTTGCATCTCTGGCAGGTTCAAAATGCACATATCCTTAGATAAGCTCATTTACATGTCTTCATAGAATTCTTAACCTCCTTTTTTGCAAAGCTCAACCGTAAATATTTCTCTGCTTCATTGTGATGTGATAGAATGAAACCTTACAGAGAAGGTAACAATAGTCTCGCTCCATAAAACATGGTTTGGAAACTGTGCTGAAGGAGATTCTGTAAATGCGTGCAGGCTGCCTATTCTAACCAACAGAAGACAGGACAATTCACACATAATTGCCTAACTCATTACATCAAATCTTGTAAATATTTTATTACACTGCTTTACAGAAAATGCTCTTTGAATCTGCTACTGCTGCACATTCTACACCTACTCAGCCAGTACACTGGAAAGAGGTGAGTGCCACCATCCACAGCAGATAACACGGTATCAGAAGCAGTACAGCAAAAGACAAGCAAGTAACTACAGAGAATTTATAGTGGCTAGTTTCTCGGCAGCCGAAAAATTTAACTATGTCTCATTTAAGTTGCTTGTCAGTAGTTCATTCCTTCAGCAGAACCCCTGCCCCACGAAAGGATGTGTAAAAATGGGGAACAGAAATAGCATGGAAGCAGCTATAGCAGAAGCCTGCTACATCAGCCATATGTTTTAGGTGGAAAAATAATACTTTACTGCGATTTTGCCTAACAATACCAGCACTTCTATTCCACACAGTAAATAACACCCTCAGCTTCCTTGGCTCCTGAAGTCTCCTATGGAAAGCAGACTACAAATCAGACATTGCTCAGAGATACTTAATCCTTTTGTGTTTGATTTCAGTCCACTTCACTATAGCATGAGGTGGTCAGAATTTATACCAGACTATCCTTCCACACTTCATTCACAACCTTGCTTCATTAACTTGTCTTCTCCCTCTCTCTCTCCCCCAATTAGCTAAAAAGCTATCAAAAATTTGTAGCTAAAATTATGAAGGTGTTCCCTTTCTATGTACATTGAATGATACAATCTATTGGAAAAAGACAACTGTCAGGTTTGTTAAGAACAGTTGACTGTAATGCTGTGCTTTTGTTAACCAGCAACAGCAGCTTGGGTGGGTTTAATTTATTACCAATCAAATCAGAGTAGGATAATTAGAAATGAAACTAAATCTTAAAAACACCTTCTCCCCACCCCTCCCTCCCTTCTTCCCAGGCTTGACTTCATTCCTGATCCTCTACCTCCTCCCCTAAACGATGCAGGGGAATGCCACCTCTAAAGGCCACCCACTACCAAAACCTTGGCATGCAAACCCGTCACACAGCTGAAGAAGCCAATATTTCAGGTTTCATCTGCTTTTAGTAACGAGTTGTTTGTACTGCTCACACATAAAACACTGCTATAATTTTTATATAAGTGTTTTAAATATAGAACTGGTCTTTAAAAATGAGTATTTGTGGAAAAATATTAATGGTAATAAATAGCTGGGATATTCAAAATGAGGAAAGAGCTATGAAACTAAATCAAGGACCTGGGCATCCATAATTTTTAAAAGCACAATTTTTCAGTTAAGAACTAAGATGCAGCCCTGTAAAGAAAAGCCCTACATTAAACCACTAAACCCTTTCCTTCTAGAAAAGGAACAAACCCCACCATCTATGTTAACTATTCAATCATGACTGCTCACAGGATAGAGAATCTACAAGCAGAAGTGTTACCTCCTCACTTATTACTGGAAAAGAGACTGGTCTTTGGTTTATTAAATCAATGACAGTGAGTACTACAAGAAGATCTAGCATATTTACTGAGATAACTTCTGAATATACTGAATAAAAATTCTTATTTGTCTTAGTTGGCCGTCATCCCCTGAAAATGACTGGTATACTTCCATGAGGCAGTATCTTACCTGTCCTCTTGGGACACATTTATTAATGGGAATAATACTTGGGGAGAAAAACTGTCACTATCAGAAATAACTGAACAGCATGGCTGGTGCTGTTGGAGAGACTGCACAAGAGCTTTCATTGCAGAAGCAGAAAGGCAGAACTCTCAGAACTAAAATCAACCCAAATCCCAAAGCACACATTTGGTGCCACTGCTTGATTATTTGTTTGATTCAAGATGCATTTCCTTGCATTTTGATGGTTTTGTGCCTGAACTGGAACCATATTTTAGCATCAGTACTTGTGGCATAGAAACCCTGTTTATGGCAGACATTTAAGTTTACTATCACTGTGGCTGACGTTTAACCTATTACATGTGATCACTTAACATCACCCAACTAGTGGTGATCAAGACTTGGAAAATTCTTCTACTTTTCTCATGTTTCCATAGGCTTTTCTAACTATGCACCTTGGTAACTACTGGAACAGCCAGTCCACATGTTTATTAGCAAAACACAAGACTTTAAGAAGGATGTTTTGAACTGGGAATATTAACTTTCATAGGTTCTGATACTGTCATAATCTCAACTGTGTATTTACAAAATGTGACTATGTAGAGACCACCCACTTATTTCATCCAGCAACAGATCTGTCTTCCTTCTTTAGGATCAGGAATAAAAAGCTCCTCCATCTTCTACAGTCCCTTGTAACAGGCCATTTACATCCACATATATATGTGTATATATATATAAAATATATTACATATTCTCATAAGAACTTTGGGGTACTTTTATGCCTATCATAAATAAAGGAAGGATTATTTTAATGAGGAAATCATAGGCACATCTATGAAGCTCAGAAAGACACATGGCAAAACCAGCTGAACTCTAGACGAGGGTACAGTGAGTACGTATATAAGCTTCAGCAGCACGAGCCAACTTCAAAACTATTTCAATGAAAAATTAATTTTAAACAAAAAACCTGATTTGTTCTATTTATTTGGCATTGACAGCTCCACAAAAGTGATGCTTCTTTTCAGTGACATTTGCCAGTTCAGGTTTGTTTTTTCTTTCAATTAATGCACGACAAAGTTGGATGACCTTTTTCACCTGTGTCTAAGCCAGCACATCAGCAGTTTGCTCGTTCTCTGCTTCCCAGAGAAAACCAGCTCCAAGACACGCTGATCTGAACCACCACTTAAGCACAGGCTGTGTGCCAGAGAGCAGAACTCATTTCACACAGGCAGCATCTCAGATTTCAACCTGTAGCAGTACTGACATGCAATCTACACGCAGCAACTTGGTCAGAAAACAGCTCCGGACTCAAGGTAAATTGTAACCATTTTCAGAAAAAGCTCGTGTGAGTATCAAGCGAGCTGCTCCTCGTGGCGTCCAAAGACCTGCACAGCTCCTCCAGGGTGTGCTCGGTAGCACAGACACTTCTTTAGATCATGATTAAACCTTCCCACCATAAACAAGAAGTAACAGTAGCAGGTACTTGCTAGCACTGAATCACTCTCTTCATTGCAATGTTTCTCTTTATTGCAACATAGTTTTAACTAGCACTGACAAGACAGCCTGTGAGATCTGGTGAAGCATGGGGCACACACGGTGGGTTCTTGAGGCATCCATTTCTGTCTGGTTAATAACTATGGTGATATGCTGAACCCTACCCAGGCTTTTAGACATTCATTAGGATGTTACCTTTGCTCTCTAGGAGGGATTTTATATTTTCATATTACTTAAATATATGCTGTGGAGTTGACCAATTTTAAACACTCATAAACACAGGGAAGATTAAGTTTCATCTGTGTTTGAGTTTCACGAGCTTATACTGTTTGAAAAACTCCAAACTCTGGATAAAACTTGTGCTTTTTACTGATGCTCTCTGTCCTTGCTTGATCCCCCAAAACCGCTCCAAACACAGCTCGTGTTCAAACCACCAGTTCAAATAAGGGAGAGTGTGGGGGGCAGGATAAATCATTATGCATCTGAATTTCTTATATACACTCTGAATCCTAGGAAAAGGAGACATAAACACCAACTGGTTTCTGTCACTGTGGATAATAAAAGCAGATCTTACAAAGACTTTTGCTGGTAGGAGAGGCTCCATAATTTATTCCCAACAGTAATTTAATTTAGCCAGCCTCAAACGAAACGAGAAGCACAGAAGGAATTGCAATTCTGAAATGTTTTTCTCCAAGTGTTTCCCAGGATTGCTCTGCTTTAACTGCCCTTGCTGAAAGTTGCACCTTACATCAAAACCAGCTCTGAGCTTGCCAGTTTGATCCTCTAAAGCCTTTCCGATTACTCATTTCCCCTGACTTCTCAGCTATCACAGAGGAGTAAAGAGGCCTGAATAGAGCAGGAAAGAAAAAAAGAGAAGACAGAAAAATTCAGTGTGTCAAAACTACTTCCACAAAATGTGAATACTGACTGTATTGGATATATTTCAGTAGTTTCTCATTAGAAGCTTTAATGTAAACCTGTTTTCAAAAAATACCTTAAAAAGAATATTTATAAAACTCTTGATCAATTTTTCTGCTTCATCCCTCAAGTCACACATATTTTTATGGTAGACTATTCAAAGTAGAGAAAATCTTGAATCACACAGAGTGAAACTTGTACTCCAGAAATTTTTCCAGATTTTAATTCTCAGTTAAGCACAATAAATTTTAAATTCCCACTCTGATGATGAAGCAAAACAAACATGACCAAATAACTTGCCGAGCCTCATATTTTTCTCTACAAGCAGAGGCAATTTGTTCTGCTCAGGATTAAATGCATTCCAAAAAACTTTTCACATCTGAACAAGCTACCTCGAGAAGAAAAATAGAAGGGCACAAACTTCTTATAGGAAAATGTAAAAACATTCTCTTTTCTCTCTAAAACAAAAAAACATTGGAACCTTACTTTGTTTGAACAAAGGATAGCATTTCTCTAGCATTCAGTTGCATTGAAGATATGATTTTACCCTGTTACACAGCATTTTGTGTAGAAAGGGACATTCTATAAATTCAGAAAAAGCTGCAGAGAATAAGCTGCAGCTCAAAAATAAAACGTATCTATTTCCCAGGATTACTCCATCCCAAGGGCTTTAGCTGAATGGTGTACATTAGCTTAAAAGCTAGCCCTTAGTTTGCAAGCTTGATCCATACATCTCTATTTACTTTCCCCCAACTTCCAGGTGTCCATGGACAAAATCATATCCCTGATCCACATATAAGAGTTTTCTCTTATTCTGAATTATGTAAAGCTACATTTCAAAAGCATTACACAGCTGTGCTGAAGCAGGAAGGGAGCAGCTTTATCCACAGGCACAGAGGATGGTACAAATGCTGATCATGTATGGCAGCAGTGGTCACACACCTTTACGTTCCCTGATCATAAAACTGAAGGACACTGTCTGGGCAGGAGCCCAGAAGAGTCCCAGAGATGGAAGACTCTGGTTCATGAAAGTTAAAGCAGCTGCACATCTTTCACCAACAACACGAAGAGATTCAGGCTCTGTACAGAAAATTTCTTCACTATTTTAGATACTCTGAAGAGAGGTACTATGGTTATATTTTAATATTTATGAAAAATTCAACACAATAAAGAGATTAAAATATTTTCATAGCGGTTTACTAAGTTTTATAAATACCAACACCCACAAGTTTCTATATTTTACAAACATCAATATTTACCCATCATCATGAGAATAATTCAGTCTTAGTGATCTCATGAGCTGCATTTAGCTGATGTTACACAAGTTACAACAAGTCCTCTCCACCACCATCCACAGCAGGACACACTAGACCCCAAATTTTCCCAGCCTGCTATCAAAAGCAGGCCTGCAGGAGCTGTGCAATATGCCCTCAGTCATGTCTGACATTTTAACAGCTTGTCTGCTCCTGGCACATAAAGCCAGAGCACAGGGACCACTAGGAAGGCAGAACACAACCGTCAGTCTCTGTTATACTTGAAACCTTGGTAGCAAAGCCAGAGGCAGCAGCTCCCTCCACTCAGGCACCACACACACATACCCACACTGAGCTTTCTCCTCACTGCCACTGCCAGGGAATGCACTTTGCTTCTGGAATAATCTACAGCTCTTAAATGGCAGTGAATTACGGGGCTTGCACCAAATACTTGCTTTTTCCTGCTATCTGTAATCCCTCCCAGCTCAGGGCCATACTTACATGTACCACATTACATACAAAGACACCTCTACTGCCATTCCAACAATGTATTCAGACCTCATTTCAGCATAAAAGACCCACAAGGAAAGAAGGCTGAAGGACAAATAAAGCATCATAAAACGTAGCCTGTGGGTCATTGCATGAGCACAGCTACAAGAAGAGAATAAATCACAATACCACAACACAAAACAGCACTTACTTACAACAGGATCCACACGCTGCTCTTCTTTCATGCTCAAACCGCAAAGGAGCCAGGGCTGCTACAGCAGCTCCAGCACCATCAGTAATCTCACAGCTGTTTTTAAATCGCCAAGTTCATCTCCCTGAGGGTGAAAGTACCCAGACCATATTGCCTATCCTGAACCTTTCCCTAGGGTCAGGACTCCGGGTTACCAGCATCCATAGTCATCCAACTTTTAATTTTTCCTGAAGACAAGCCAAAAATCCCCACCACTCTTCCTTCAGAGGCGAGTCAGCAACCGTCCCGTACCTGCCCTGTCTCCAAGTGTTCTCAATCTACCGGCACCGCCCCCCAGGCCACGGAACAAAGAGTTAATTAAGGTCATTAACAGCTTCAGCTGGGCTGGGCTGGCCACAGCTGTGTCAGACCCTCCCTACCAACGTTCACGTATTTAAACACCCTCAGCACACCTGGGTGGCAGGGTTAGCACTTACTGAGGTTACAGGAGAAAACACTTTGAGCACAAAGACGGGGATTTTAATTTGGAATAGGTGATTTACCCTTCAAGGTTACACCCTACAGTTAGAGAGCAAACGGGAAGGAAATATAATATACCTGCACAATAATATTTTATTAATGATACCAGCTGAAACACATCAAAGCCTGCCCTCCTAGAGGCTTAGTGTGTTCTTACACACCCAAGCAGGCAGGAAAAGCTGTGCTAGAGAAGGTACTCTATGCTCAACCTTCTTGCACCAAAATAATAAAATGGATGTGATTTTTTAAACTTTCATCTCCCAAGACATCCTGGAGAAGAACACTATAGAGCAAAGCTTTGCTAAGTCTCACTGCTCACGTTTTCAGCACATTTTGAGTGTAGAAACAACTCCCTGAAGAAAAGACCTGCTCAGAGGAAAAGTCTAGGAAACAAGAAGCAGCAAAACCCCATGTGCTTCCTGTAGGGATTAATTACCTGTGAGGAACGCTGGGAGTCTGCTCCGGGGGGACTTCAGGGCAGGTTATTCTTACCCTACGACATCTCCCTGTGGCTGGGAGAACAAAGCAGTTCCTCCCACGCACCATGTACTGCCCTCCTAAAGAGAGATACTCAACTTCATGGGACTCACTCGTAGCAAATAAATGCCAATAAATTAAAAAACTCTACAAATAAAGTATTAAAAGTAACACATTCAGACCCGCTTGTGGATTATTCAGTAAATAATTTTACAAATACCTAAATGTTTTCATCTAAACAAACAATTTGAATGTAAGCTTTCATTTTAAATGAGTCCACCACATCCATGAAGTTGCAGACAAATTTCAAAGGGAATATATGTATCTGTAGGCAGAATTTAATTTTCTCTCTATAATTAATCAGTTAAAAAATTTAATATATTCCTTGCTTCTATATTTATAGCCAAAAATTTAAATTACATAGTTAAGATATTCTTGCTCATCAGAAACAAGCAGGATTAAAAGATGTTTACTGCAGATAAACTAACATGAAATTCAAAAAATTATGTTGTTTTTTTAAATATTGGGGGGACTGTTAAATTGATACAAAATATTTCTTTAAAGAAAATAGATTTAACCCTTTCTCAAGACTCAGGATATTCTGTAAAAAATTACTGATGGTTTTAACAGCCAATCTAATTGTTTTCCAAGTTACCAGAATACCAAAGCTGCAAATGCATAATAATGTTTTTTGAGTTTTCACATGAAAGGGAAAACCATTCCTGAGCCTTTATGTTACTACTCTGACCTGCCTGTTCACAGAAACCATTCTATCTTCAAGTATGTTTAGAATTACATTTTATTTCCAACTGCATATCATGTCCTTTAAAGAGCACAATATCTGGGACTTTAATGCTATTACACCCTTCAATCCCTTCAAAAATAGGATGAACTCCTTTTTAAAGTTCCAGTGAGGGACATTCTTGGCACAGTCTGCATGAGAACTTGCTTTCTTCCTGCTTCAAATCACCAGATCATATCACACTTCATGGGACAGAGAAAAAAAAAAAGTATAAAAAAATAAAGATATGAGGACTTTAAGATACTGCCCTCATAAAGAGTCTGTTAGGCTCGGTAAGCTTGCAAGTTTCTAACATGGAATTCTGCCAATGAGTTTCCTGGAGTAAAGGATTTAATTTTTATTCTTCTGCTCTTTGCCTCGATGATAAATAAGATCCAACAATTAATGATCATTTGTGTGCTGCCCATCAAAAATGTTACATGGATCAAAGAGGAACAAATATTTCATGCACTAAAAGTGCACAACAAAGATGGGAGAAGGGAGTAAAGTCAATGAGGAGCAAAGAAATTAACATTTAATCAAATTGTTATCATCAGTTGGGATTATTTAGGAACTCACATTTACTTGAGTTATACCAGAGTTTTAGAAAATTATACTTTAGAAATGCACATAAACATCCCGGCTGTAGCCATAATTCAATCTTCAGAAATCAGTAAAAGTTCCAAATTTATTTTCATATTTCCAGATTTCCATATTCATACAAGTATTGGAATGAATTTATTCATCAGAAGTGTTCTAATATTTGGTCACTTATTAATAGCTGACTAATTCTGGCACAGCAGCTTTCAACTGGGCTGATTTCATTCAAAGCCATATGGCTGACTCATGCTTATCATGTACAAAACAGTTAATGCTGCAAGTAGTACAACTAAACATTAATAACATGACTGGTTACAAAATCTGTAGGACAATTAGTCTTTCTATATTTTAAGCCCATTAAGCACTCCTACATTTAAACTAGATGTTACCATTTGTAAACTAAATAGTTCTTTGGTCTGTACTTCCCATCTTAGCTCAGTAAATTAATGCTTTCAGGGCAATTAAAAATCTAAAATAATCTGGAAGCACAAAGTCCTGCTGAAAATGCAGCAATACATTAAATGGATGGGTTTTTTTCTCCGGGGAATCAAATTGTGAAATTGCTGTTTTGCGAAAGTTCAGGCAAGATTCTTTTTGTCACCTCTGACAGAACCAGCAAACATAACACTGCCTTCAGCATTTGGTGTTTACCTGGACCTCCTGACAAAAAGTAGTGAAATGTCAGGTGAGCACTGAAGTGACTAAGGTTACATTTCAGTGTTATTAGTATTATTATTTTCCACACTTTTTCAGAACACGTGACAGAAAGCCCATTCATGTCAGAAACTGAGAATAGTAAACAAGTTAGGTGTTTCTTTATAAAAATATGGACTATTTAACAAAACAATAGATGTAAAGTACATTTGCTTCATATATACTAACTATTCCTACAATGTAATAGACATAGAAATATCATCTCTAGAAACAGAAATATAATTTGGAAATAAAAGCTTATGCAGGTAAGTATTTTTGTAATGAAACAGCAGTTTAAAAGGAGCTAAAGCAGAGAGATGCAGAGAAGTTTAGGATGGGTTAAGCAAACAAACTCAGCAGTCATAACAGGCAAGGTAAGGTTTTCAAACCTTTCCTGCTTTGAGACACCACTCTGCTCCCCAGGGAGGAAAAGGGAGAAATAGGAACTGCACTCTTGCCATATCCATGTGGAATACGTTGTTGACAGCTGTGTACAGAAAGTTACACAGCCAATAAACACACCGTTCTAACAGCATGAGAAGGGAGAGCATCTGCGCACCCACAACAACATTTTAAATCACAGATTTTTCTCCTGTCCAAAGTCAATTGGTTCACATTCCTCTGTGTCTGTAATGGACATGTACATCTGAACTTATTTTATTCAAATTTCTGAAACAGGAGAATATTTTAAAAAATACTTTAGGATACCCTAATAGGACAAACTGTAGAACGTTTTACCACGCAAAAGACTTGCCGAGAAAATGTAAGCAGAGAAATATGAAACTGCTTTGCTTTAAATATTACATTTGATAACAAGAGCTGCAATTACTAATCAAGGACATCAAAGACAAAACACATACACTCCAAAAGAGTTTAAATGTAAATTAGTCCTTCAAAAAGACACAGCTTCATGCAATGTAATTAGATTCCTACCAATTACAGCATTAGAAGATTAATAGTAACACACAAAACATAAGTAGGAATGGGAACACATAGGACACAACAGGAACTTTTTTTTCCTTTCCCCAGAAATACCATTTTTTATTTATGTTAATCATTAAACAGGCAGACAGAAAAAATGACAAGCTGGGGCTATAAGACTGAGATTTTTCTCCTTCATCACTTCTCTTTGTTTCTGTGATGCTGTCTTCCTGATATCAATACCTGTTTCTCAGGGTTATCTTCCAGCCCTTGCTCTTTCTCAGCCCCATTGTCCTTTCTCTAACTTAATTTAACTTAATTCAATTCAATTTTCCTTAAATTAAATAATGGTGTTTGGCTTTAGAGGTTACATGCTCTTGCAGCAGGTTTTACAGTTTTAAATAAATCATAGATGGAATCTTGGCAGAACTTTCCTGTAGTGGGTATGGGGGAGACTGAGCTGAAATGAATGCAAGTAAATGAAGTCCAAGCCCTAGGAGTCTTCACTACAGCATTTTTCCATTCATAGACAAAATGTAAGACAACATTGATTAATGACTTTTCTTCTTCATATATCACATTACACTTCAATTAAAGATAGATTTTGAAGTTTGTGGCTTGACAGTACAGTAAATCTGGCTTTAAATTTGACAGCGCTGGATCAAAATCAATTCAGTCATAGAGGATAAAAATGCTGATCCAGCACAGGCTCCGCCTGCTCACTTCAAATCATTCTGAGCACTCATGGAGTAATTTCAGACCAACCTCTTTTCTGCTGAATAAGATGTCTCGGTAACACGTTTCTACAAGGAGACATCACAGAATGAATCTTACGACTAACCAAGGTGACAAAAACTCCACATCACAGATCCCTTGTTCTATAATCTGCCAGACAGATCATTTGATTTCCCACTCGATCACACTGAGATCAACTTTGTACAGTAGCGCACAATTAAATTGCACGGAGCAGCCTGTCCCCAGCTTAGAGAGAAACACAGATGCTTCTGGGGTAAAAAAGCAGCATCCAGGTCTTCAGGGGCCAGGAGTGCAAATAAACTGTGACTGTGGGTAGAAGTGCAGCTGGTTCCAAGAGCTGGATAAACTCCTAACTGTCTCATTACGGACAGTTCCCACTGTTAGGTAAATACCTGTTTCCAGTAACTTCTGCATTTTCTGCCCCGGAGAAGCTGAGTTATCAAATCCAAATCCTGGCATGCCTTAATTCCCCCCTCTGGAAGTGAGCTGAAGGGTTGTGTGCTTCCAAGATACAGGAGGACATATGAGCCAAATAAATGGCTCTTGTTCTTTGAACTCGTTCAACAAATACTGAACTAAAAGCTGTACCTGCAACGACCCCAAGAGGACACCAGGTTTACATTGCCCCACAAAGAAATGGGACAGGGGAAAGGCCAAATCTGCACGAAAATAAACAAGAAACATAAAAAGTAAGTTTATTTGAGAGAGAATCTGAATCAAATTTTAAGTGTTGGGATATGAAACGTCATCTTGAGAGTGACAGTGCTATGGAAACTGAACATTGTAAAAAGTATGAATTCTGCTTTTAAATTGCTTTCTACTGTCTCAGCTTATAAACACTTAGAATATACAACTTGGCAACATAATTCAGTTTTATCTAATATGGTTTTCCCATCATCTGTCTCCAAATAAATATCTCAAATAATGTGTAAGCAGTTTTACCTAGAATAAAAGTCTGTAATAGTGTTACAACATGAAAGTGGCATTTAGTAAATGCAACCAGAAAACAGAATGTGATTTAGTAAGAATTAATATCCTGAACTGATGCACAATGAAAACACATTTTCCATCAAACCTGTTTAATGTAGCCTCATTTCTCCTGTGCACCAAGGCAGCAGAGGTGGCTGGGATCCTGTGGGGAAAGAGCCCACAAAGCCATTACGGATTTCTTGCCTATCCATACTCCAGCATAAAGAATTAAAAATAGTCATGTATCGTTTTGTCCCTAATTATTTTTTTGTTTTTAAGTTCTTATAAAGTTGGTCAGATGCCTTCAAAATTTGCAGCTTCTACTTCCCTGACTTCCATCTCCTCCCCTGACTAGGCAGAAGACAGAGCACGGCCTCTGAAGCAGGTTAGACCTGGGGAAGAGCTGGGAGGGATTTCAAGTTGGTGAATACAGCAGACTCTAATATTGTGGTTGACCACTGGGAATTCCCAGCGTTCAATTAGGGAGCTCTAGTCCCTTGTTCTATCTCAGCTATGTAAAAAACCCCTTTGGGGTTCTGTTTAACATTTAGTCTCAAAAAAGGGAGTTTTGTTTTAGGACTGAGAGCAGAACCTTCAGCTGTTCATAAAGAAAGATAAGTAAAAATGCAAAACTCAAGCTTATCATACCGTTGTGGGGCTGGTGTCAAGATCCAGGCTTTGAAGAAAATTCACACATGGATTTCAGCAATTCCTAGTTTGGGTTTAGGTCTCTGTTTAACCCCCATAGTTTATAACTTGTATCTTACAGATTAAACTAGATGCATGACAAGAACAAAACCAAACGAAAATTATAACTCTCACACCATTCTATTTCTTTCCTCACTACACATGGATTAAAAATGCTCCAAGTCATAAATATTACATAAGAGGCAATACATTTCAATAAAGAAAATGGATACATTTTTGAAGATCAGGTATAAGATTGGCCGTATTTCACTTAAATCTTCAAAGAAGCAAAGAAATTATTCTTAACAAGCTAGTAATAACCCTGACATGCGAAGGAAAAGTGCTGAATTTTTAAAATGAAATATGTTGAAAATTTCATATAAGGCATCAATTAATTCCTTGCTTTCTAAATATAAAAAAGATTATAACTCAAAGTGATTTTAAGCAGTACATTTCCTGAATTCTTCCCTCTTTCCCCATAAAAAAAGTGTGTGGGTTTTTTTTCCAACTCAAAGGAAGCACCAATCATATTTTCAAAAAGTACTTACTGGAAAAAACAAGTTGGTGGGAAATGTTTTAGTTAGTTAGACTATTACAGGGTCAGGTTCTGAGTCTAGGATCTGGATGTCAGCAAGCCCAATTCTTCCTCATCAGCACTTTGGATTTCTACGGGCAGAGTACAAATACTCTTATCAAAATCCAGACCAAAACAAACAGGTAAGAGAATCAAGAATAACGTATTTGAACCTCACACATACAGAACACTTTAAAATTAATGTTAAACATTTTTTTGAGAATCTGATAGCTAATTGTGGAAAATATAGCAGTGTGAGGCGACCCACAGCACTAAAGCACCTGATAATTTCATTCCTCTTCAAGAAAGCATATAAGCATGTGTTTAACTTTAATCACAGACCATCTTACGGCTTTCATCTGGACGTAATCATTAACCATCAACAGGTGCTTAAACGCCTCGCTGGGAAGGGATGAGATTGCTCGCACTGCCCCAGCTGATGCTGTGCCTCAGTGGCCCGGCGCAGGCTGAGCCCTGGCGGTGCCCTCCTGCCCGCTCCCCTCCTGCCCGCTCCCCCGCAGCCCCGCCGGGTCCTGCAGGCCGACCGTGGGACTCGGCCGAAACTCCGGGAAAAAACTACAGCCGGTGACTTGAGCCAGCTCCAAGAAATCTTCCAACACTAAAATTAATTCTTTTTTTCAGTAAGACCGCTGACTAAAGCTAATAGTTATTGCCAAGTCCACTTGTTAGGTGCTAAGATGAAAGCGCTGCTATTAACAAGCCTAAATCAGCGGTGGTGAAGGCTGCAGAACCACGCTTTTGGTGTATACAAAGACTGTCTTCTGTAAAATATCGAGCTTGTTTTTGCACAGAGCCTCCAGCTATGGTACTGGAGATGCATTCTGAGTGTCAACTCTCCCTCTCTTAACATACCATATTTATGGCCCTTATGGCTGCAATGTCTAACTGCCTTCCTAGGAACTGGAAGATAAAAGTAAACCAGACAGAGCTCACAGCAGCAAGCTGAAATCCATTTCCAGGGAATTAAATTCAGCTCAGAACATGTATCAAATATCAAGCCCTTCTTGGAATAAAAACTGTGCTACAAAAGGCTCAAACAAATTGCTTCCAAGTTGCCCACAATTTCATACATAGTCACGTCAAATTGTTTAATCCAATAAAAAGCTGGTGGCCAGCAGCAAGATAGACAAACAAGCATATGAGCACTTTAAGAAAATAGGATCTGTGAAACTAATAGAGATCAACACTGTAACCCAGCTGTTTGGTTTGTAGCCACTCCCAGAGCAGTGCATTTAGCACATAAGCCACTTGTCACAGCTGCTCCTGCACTTCACTGAACCATTGCCCCTAACTGGATTGCTGCACTGGATTGCCATGCTACACTGACTGTCAGGACAGGGTTTTTTTTCACATCTGGGCAAGCAAACAGCCTTTGATAAATGCTACCACTTGTTATGAAAACGAGCAGCACTTGTCCCAAGGCACAATAACTCTCGACTATGCCCATCACTCCAAAAAGACTTCACCTACTGCCTGCCATTCTTCTGTCACAGTTCCTGAAAAATCCTCTACCCGCCCCGTAATACGTCTGCAATTAAAGAAGACTGATTTCAGACTGTCATTTTAGAGTCTCAAAGCACGAACCAAGAATTTTGGGTATGCACCCTAAAAATTAATGCGTCTCAAGTAGCTGTTTTACTGAACCTAAACTGAAAACATTTTTTAGCACCTACATTGACATGACTGGTTTTGTTCCTGTAGTTAACATCATTCCCAAAATCAATTCTATTTTTTACAGAGCAAACTAACTTGAAAAAGGATATTCAAATTAAAACAAGGTAGCAATCCAGGACTAGATTTGTCATTTGGCTGTTTCTCAGCATTTAAGAAATATACAAAACCAAATTGCCAGGTTTTGGCTGCACAATTCTTTAGTCAGCTGAATTCCAGCCTGACTGACAGAGAAAAAACTCAAGCATCTGTATGGTTACACATTTATGAGTTTCCAGATAAACCCTGTGATACAATAAAGTATTTTGGTAACACTAAAATCAGTAAGAGTTATTAGTTAAATATTTTTAGATCCTTTGGCCCATAATGTGTGAGAATGCAAACATTCAGTGCAAAGCAGGGGATAATACAAACCAACAAAGCAGGGGGGGAATAAATCAAAACACAGACCTCCTCCCACCCCCAAATTTTGAGGTAGTGATACAACAACATTTGAAGTCCTAAAGTTGAGAAAAAATTTCATCTCTACGCTGGGCAGCATATTGTCTATATTTAAACTTGTTTTAAAAATAACTGAATAGGTTCACACATGTCACAAGACCACATTTTCTTACTTCACAGTCCCAGCAGTTGCTCTGGTGCCCCATCCCCTCTGCAATTCCAGCAGGGAGACTGAACAATGGACAAACACACACAGAACCTGCAGCATCTTTTTACATCTTTCACATCTCAGACTTTTAAGGAGTGTTAGCATGATGGTGAGGGAAAACCTGAATTGCCTTTAGCTTTATGATATTTAGCACAGCACTTGTTTGTAAATAGGATCTCAGGAGAGAGCAAGATGTGTTAGGTTCTAAAAATAAAGGAAGGATTTAATTGAGGAAAGGGGGAATATTATCTCTTTGAATGGTTGTAGGTCACAGAAAGGAGGGGGTACAATTTCAAGGCAGAGACAGACTCCTGCCAGGGGGATAACTGCTACCAAAAGAAGTCTTATGAGTGGTGAACAATACAGAATAATAATGAGGTTGATTCTGTCAGAAACACTCAAAAACTTTATGCTGCTAAAAAGAGATTTTAAAAATCCATGACCCTAATTATTTCTTTCAAATTCATCTGTGAAAGGACAGCTGTGGCACTGCTTCCCAAGCAGTACTTTTCAAGACGGGCAAAAAGTGCACTATCCAAAATTCCTTCCTTGGAATTTTTTTTTTGTAGAAATAATTCTTGCTTCATAGACATGTGCAGATGCCTTAATCTCCCTAAAAATCCTAAAATTACTTTATCTTGAAAGGGTGTGATTATTTGCAATAAATGTAGATATTTCAACAAATGAGTAAAGAAATAAATTATTTTTCTGAAACAATCTGAAATGATCCAGATCTACTGAAAAGGAGGTGAATCGCTGATTGTAAATTTTAAGGTCTAGAATGAATCCAATATAATTTGTCATTACCAAATGTGTTAAACCTGTCAGAAACAGAAGATATGTTTTTTCCACTGAGTTCATGAAACAAAAATATTCGTTAACGTTTGGGAAGAGTATAAATAAATATAAGAGTATAAATAAAATAAGAAGAGTAGATAAATTCACCAGCAGAAAATAACAGTCCTGTGATTCCAGGCTCACTTAGGAGATTTTAAAGCCTTAAACTGAAGGACAGATTGATCATCATGTAAATTAAACACAGTTTACTTTGACTAGCATCACAACTCCTATAAATTACTTTTACTGATTTCTATTTTTCTAAATAAATTTACTGTAGTTGCTGGCATACAAACAGCCAATATTTCATTTGAAAATATACACGTTCCTCCAGATCTGTCCAAACTTATTTCTAAAAGCTACTAAAAATCTAGGGAAGAGATTGTAAAGGCTGGCTCGTAAGACTAGAAATCCAGAAAAGAGCCCAGCTCTCTTCATTTACCTCTTGTAAGTGGAAAGGTGAGTCCTGGTTGTCCCTGTCAAAGGTTGGACTCGATAATCTTGGAGGACTTTTCCAATCTTAAGAATTCTATGATTCTGGGATAAGCATTAATTCAGTTCTGAATCAGCTGTTAGGTGGCAAAGGGAATCTGTAATGTTGTCCTGAAGGTCCATGCCAGATAAAAAGAATAAGGATGAAAAACTAGTTGTGTTTCAACTGTTTTAAAGAAAATGAATGATTCATGGGAATAAAAAAAAAAATTAATAAAAAGCTGCAAGAAAAAAAGACTTTGATGGGGGTAGGGAACTAACCGGAAACGACTGGAAGTTGGGACAGAGGGAAGGGAAACACCCGACATAAAACGAAACTATTCAATAAAGGGTGCATGTTGGAAAAAGGCAATTCTCATTTTTTTTTTCATTAACGTCTATGCCTCACCTTTACAGAGCAGCACACCCCCCCATCCCCAGGAACACTGTCCCCAGTGCCCAGTGCTGGCTGATTTCTGCTGTATTACAGCTGCAGGTTTAGCAGGCTGATTGCTTCATGTCATCTCCTGCATTTTTTAACAAAGCACACAGATCCTTAAGGAATACTGATAGGGTTTGCTGCACACATCTGTTTTTACAAGACAGAAGCTATCTATTTGTCAGTCACACTGCATCTGCCTCGTACCACCATTCACAATATTGCTATTTCCAAATGCTTTGCTCATGTTTTCTTTTTCCTGCTGTTTAAAACTGCAGTGATGAGACAGCACTGCCACATTTCAGTCATCTCTTCAGACACAACAGGACAACAAAGTGCGTGTCTCTTCGTGATGACAATCCCAAATGGACTGAAGCTCCACGTTCAGGTAAGATGCTTTTGTAGTACATCTACATAATAACTCTATCACTGCCATCCTTTGCTTCAGCTGCTACAGTCAAACAAACAAACAAACTCTTTTCGGCATGTAAGATAAAAGCCTTGCTCCAGTCTTTTGGCCTTTCTTATCAAGTAATCCAGAAATATAGGACATGAAGTATTCACCAGAATTATTCAAATCTTGCTGACTTTGATGAGCAGTGAAATTCTAACTTCTAGATAGAATGTATTATGTTCTTTTAGTTTAACTCCAACTTTTAATTCTGTTTACTTGATAAATAGGGCCATTTAGAGGCTCACTGCAGGTTCTGTTATATGTTTTATTCATTCCTCAGTGATTCCCCAAACCACTGAAGGGTGGGGAGGGAGGGGGGGAGGAAGGGAGGGAGGGAGGAAGGAAGGAAGGAAGGAAGGAAGGAAGGAAGGAAGGAAGTTGCTACAAACTTTATTTTCCTCTTAAGCATCAATACTTGTGAATAAAAATAAGGACACACACAATGACCACAATCTACTTGCAGCCTCCACCCTTATTTTCTAACACATTTTTTCCAAAACAAATTAAGCACCAAGCTCATGAAATCTTCATCCCTCCCATTTCATAAACAAAGTCTTTCAAAAAATGTGATTTGTTTTGAAATTAGATACCACATTCTTACTAATTAGCTGCTTTGCTCAACTCAAGCTTTGGTATGAGATACTCACAAACCAGTCTACAAGATGAAGATTTTTGTACATGCTAAGAATAAAAACAGGAGACTCTGATCTCCAGCTAGTAGTCACAAGCATCAGACCAAGCCTGCATGGAGAGCAATTACTCAGAAGCAGGTGCTAACAAGTTCTTTTGTTTCTCTAAATAAGTCTTCATGGGCAGAACCAGAAAACTACAACTGATAAACAGGACACAGACAATTTCCCCAGAAATACCTTAGGTTTATACTCCAAACAATTCCTGGATAATTTAACAGCCAACATATATAAAAAAGCAAAGCCTACAGAAAAGCAATGATGATATTTTTCCTTTACTTTTGAATTCCGTCATCTTTAAGTACAAAGGAAGCATTGAAAGTGTTATGTAAGTTTATGCTGGCTGAAACACTTTATACAACGTGCAAACACGTAAAGAAAAAAGAACAAGCCTGTCAAAATCTTAAAAGCAGATAAAGATACAAGATTGATTACCCACACAGAAGACTTTTTATATTTATCTGGAGATAAAAAAAAAAATTGATATTTTTATACTTTTTCTGACATCAAAAGTGTTGCCAGGCTTCTAAAGATTTTCTGTCTGAGGGAAGGAAGCTGCAGGGCAGGTGGGGTGACACTGTGGGCACCGGCTCTGGATGAACCGTGATCTCCACCTGGGAGTGCCAGGTGCCACAGCAGCAGATGTACAAACAATTACAAAAGTAAACTCACAGAGTAAAAGTGGTGTCACAGGAACTGAAAACCCATTTTCTCTCAATACAGGGAATATAAAGAGTCCTTACTGGATGGAGAAACACACCACTCTAGTTCCTGTGCAATCCTTCCTGTTTCTTAGTGAGTCAAGTGTTTCCCACTCAGGAAAACAGATTAGAAGGGTAAATCCATCAGAATGTTAATTCATGGGAATTCCCTAAGGAAGAGCCTGATATCTCATTGTTTACACACAGTAATGGAAACATGTGAAACAATTTATGAGATTTTACTTTTAATTCAGTCTGTAAAAGGTATTAGCTAACCAGAATAGTGAAAGCATTTTTAGAAACTAAAAAGAAGGTAAGGTAAGATTGTGAACTGGTAAAGAGCTATTTCCTCCAGAGCTGAGAGATCACTATTAAGTAATTTTCTTTGGTTAAATAATTACAAGAAAACAAAGCCACAACAACAAAACAAGAGAACATATGTTTAACTTTCAGCTGCAGAAAAAAGGTAGATTAATTTGGCATGACAGAAACATAAATCTCAGGAAAAGCACAGTTTACTTGATAATTCTATTATTCCAGTTGACAGAGCTTTTGAACATGAAAATAGTTCTTAACAGGTTTGCAAATCTCTGAGAAATTATTCATATAAAGGGAAAGAAGGCTATGTAAGCCTCTCATGTCACATCTTTTTGAGAAGTTTTTGCCCTTTTTCTTTTAATATGGTAAATTGTACTTGGTGCAATGATCTGTTTTAGAATTGGTTTGTTATAGCATAAATTGAATCTTCTGTGCTACCCTGTACAGTACATGACACTGGAAGTGCAGCGAAAATTCAGGTCTCTGAATGAATTTTTCACTTAAAAATGCCTTTCAGCTCAGAGGATTGGGAACACAAATATGTGCTCTCTGTCACTTTGCTGTACTAAGCATTTGTCTTTAATGCTGGTGTCAGCACTATCGCAGTTTTACTGCTTGCTCATTTCTTTTGTATGCAAATCTCCAGAATAATGAACCAGAAGCTATCACATTGTTTGAAAAAGTCTCCAGCAGATATTAATTGTGTTTATCCTGACTTGGCATGTTTTGTCAAGACTTGGAGGGTGGCAGGCACTGCCTTAACAGTTTTGACTGAAAACTCAGAGTGCTTTAAAATAGATGCAACTTCACAAGCACTGTCCCATGTCAGACAGTGCAGAGAGTAGCAGACAAACCTATGCATGAAATGCAGCACCTTGAGTGAACAGATATTTTTCTTGAAGCCACCAGTCACTAGTCTGATATTATAGCTTGATTATAAATGTCTGTGCTTGTCATCAAATCTGGCTTGACAACATGAACCTTGACTGGCACACAGAAATTTCCCCCCTCCCACAAGCAGATAGTCTCATTGCTGTCTTCATGAATTTTTGAAATTGGTGATCCACTTCTAGAGCTGAAGTAATTTTTAGCTCATCTCTTCAAGGCCTACCTCTACACCAGACAGGTGAGCCACTATTGTTCTGTGGAACCGAGCTGGGTATGCAGACCTGCCTCAAACAGCTTTGTCAAACTCTAGAGATCCTTCATGTTCTGCTTCTACTGATAAATCATAGTTTAACATCTCCTTGTTTAAATACTGCCACTGCTTGTGTGAAATCTTTCCCATGTGAACACAGCCCTTTTCTTTTCCCCAGTTCATTATGGCAACCCTTGCTTCTCCTGAGCTGCTCCTGATTGTATTCATTCCCAAAGTGTTAGCAGCGGATTTAGAAGGCGTGCATGGGAATTGCTAACCCACCACTGAAATGCAAAAATCTCTCAGGTGAAACAAAGCAATTACTTAGGAGTGCCCAACTCACTCAGTTTATCAAAGCTAATTATTTGAGGTATTAACTGATGTTTCACAAGGTAATTCATAGATCTTTCAGAGGTGTAATTAAAACTGGAGCTCTGAGCTGGGTTAGAATATCAAGGCCATGCCCTGCCCTTATCCCTGTGCTTTCTAGGCAAGCAAAAAGGCCCACTGAAATGCAGTAACACACTGAATCTATGGAATGTATTTTCCAAAGGCTGGATCGATAACCTCTTGAATCCATTCACAGTTTGCTTATCCCAGAGAAAATTAGATACTATTAGAAAAACAAACGAGAATTTTCAGCTTATTTACTTAAACACTAAGGGAGGTCATTCCTAGGAAGGTTTCCATAGGAACCACCCCTGTCAAAGATTGAGGAGAAAGGGGTCGGTTGGGCTCCCTCCCTAATAAATGGGATTAGCCACACTCCCGTTCCCAGCAGGAGGCTGCTCAGCCCCTGTGGCTTCCTCACTGATGCGTCTGCTGAGAGCCTGCCTGGAACTGCACCTAAAGGAAGGACTGCTACCTGATGAGCAGGTAAAAATATGAATTCACTACCTTTAGGGTGGTTTTTTGTTGTGGAGAAGGTTTATCCTGACAGTAAAGAATGATAACAGCCAAGTACTAGATTGAGAATCCATAGCTGGTCTGAGCAAAGAGCAAGAGATTAGAGCAGTGCTCAATATTTCCCAGCTGGACTGGGGTATTATACACATTAGCTCTTTTTGTTCAATACTACTAAAGCCCATGCAGCATTATATTATTTCTGATTTGTTGTATCTAAGCTTGAGCACAGTCCCTGATAATAAAAGGACAAGTCACTAATCTCTGCATCACACACTTGCTATCACCTGACAATTTTATATTCATACTTTATTGATTCCTGCCAAAGAAATATTCTCTGTTGATTTTTAAGTTACATACATACAAGAAATGGCTCAGCCTTATCTCTGCCTTTGGCTGGATACAGCAAAACTATCAAGATTTTTTTTAAGGATGATAGTACAAAGTAGTGTGCTGACAGTGTGATTTAGTTGTGTTTGAAACCAAAGAGTAAATCTATTTTATGACAAAATTGAGATAATAAGTCTTATCTACTAGCATAAAGAGGGAGAGGGAGAGAAAGCACACTAGTGGAAGGATGCAATTTTGGAGAATGATGCAGCATCTTACTCAAGATTTTATTCTTTCTTAAAGACATACTCCTATTGTCAACACAAAAGCTTCAAAAAAAATCAAACTTCTATATTAAATTTGTGCCTCTATGTGTGTGAAGAACAAATGAAACAAAAAGCAGAAGAAGTTATCTGTGAAGCTCTATCTTCCTCTGTTACACAAACACTGTGTGAGCTATCAGCAATAGTAGCACTGAAACCGTTTGACCACAGTGACAGAGAAGAGAATCCAGCCTCATGCAATACAGTATTTTTCTATAGAAAAATGCCTGGTCCTGCAAAGTGTCCTGTAAATGGCCTGTATCATTCTAAGTATCTCCATATCTCCTGGAAGATAAATTTCAAACCACCCCTCAGTACCACAACAGTCAAGTTTCCCAATAAGCTTACAAGTGAAATATCTGGAATTCAAAACCCCCGAGCATCCCAGCTGCTTTCCATCAATGTGCTGGAAAATGCTGCACAAATCTGCCCTAGCACAGCTTTAAGCATCAGCTAATAGTTCCTCATGCATCTTTCTCCTAAATCCCTTCTCATTTGTTCTTCTGGCAGAAACAGGCACAACATCCTCTGGGCACATAGGCACTTCCAGCACTGCTAAAGGATTCAGCCCTGTCAACCTTCCTCTGCAATTATGCTATAAATCTCTTCTTGTGTCATTATGCAGAGATCAAGCACTCCAAGGAACAACCCTCTTACTATAGGTCATACATTAATATCCAGATCCTGTTCTAATTACTGGGATGGTAACCCAATGTATAATTCATACAGCGAAGAAACAAGAGTCTGGCCAAGGCAGTGGTACTCGTTCCCTTGCTGATTCAGAATTACCTCCAGAGTGGTTCTTTCATTTGTGCTGATCAAGAGTCAGGGAAGTTCAGGGCCAAATCAATAAAAAAACATGTCCTGCCTCTACAGCCTGGGCAGAAATAGCCACATCGATACAGAAAATCAATTCATTTTCTGTAGTTGCATAGGATTAGTATCAAGGAAGACGAAACACATTTGATTTTTAAAATAAGTTTAGAAAAGGCCCAAAGAACCACCTATAAATCTGTCACGTATGAAAAAAAACCAAAGCATGTCTCCACTCAGAGGTATGTTTTTCTGAGTACTAGACAATACTCATTTTCAGAGATACTTTACTTGAAAATCTCAGACCTCTTCACTTTTGCTACTTTGGTGTACTTTTACTACCATGACCATATAAAATGCAAAACAATTTCCATACCATCATTGTTTATTGAAAGCAACAGCAATCAATGCCGTTCTGCTTTACAGACATTGAAGTCAATCCTACTTACAAGCCAACCCAAATATAAAATAGCATTTGTAGAAGACAAATCACCTCATGTGACCTGATGTAAACACAAGACACCGTGTGTGAGCAGAGCCCACCTCCCTCCAGAGGGATGTGATGGAGCCGTGCCTGCTGCCAGCACACGGAGCCTCCCAGCCCATCAGTCCCATTCGCCAGCGAGCTGAAAGTCTGGGACGAGGCAGCAGCTTCCAGGTGAGTTAGGGAATCTCTCCTGTCACAAAGCCTGCTGTTTGTAGTGCTCTGTTTCCAGGGGATTTCTCTGTAGCACTGCTTAAGCAGGAGAGAGAAAGCTGGAAGCTTGCCAGTGGAAACAGGTAAACAGTGAAACTGCTGTTGATGTATCAGTCTTTAAAAAAGCAAAGCTCTGTCTGAATGAAGCACCCCTGCTCATCTGGCTAGAAAACAGTGAGGAGAATTTTTGGCATGGCTAGGAAAAACAATAACAGGAGGAGAAAAACACTCTTCAGCTTTTAAATGTCCCCATTTCAGTAAGAAGTTCTTAACTTGACTTTATCCTAGCCACACAGTATAATATTACATCTACAAGAAAGCTTGAACAGTAAAGAACAATCAGCATATGGCAACAAGGCTTAAATGACTTCAGAGATGGCAGATGCCACACTCCAGGCTGGGCTGTGAATGGAACACACCAACACAAATGGCCCGGACTTGCTGAGCTCACACAGCACAACCCTTCTGGGCATCACAAGGGCAGAAACGAGGCCCTCTCCATCCAGGCTTCTTCCTAATTATTGAATAATTGAGTGCCATAGGATATCACATTTCAATCTCCCGCAATGTCTTATTCTTTTGGGTTGGATTTCTTTTTTTCCTTCCACAAAAATGTTCCAAGGTCCTTCATTCTTCTTCCTACCACATTCCCAACTCAGTTTGAAATTTTCTTTTCGGGGATTTCTCACACACATGTCCCAAATCCTCCCCTCCATTCACCCCTTCCACAAGCAGATTATTTGAATGAGTATTACATTATAGTATAACAGTCACCCTGTAGAGTATCTATTTTGTGAACATTACTGGAAAAACAAGCATATTTGTTAACTGGAAGATCCTAATTAGCACTGTTTTCTAAAAGGAATCTATCCAGTACTATGTCCAAAGATGTGAACAGCAGTTGCCACTGAAGCCCTCTATTTCTGGAAATTCTGCTTGATGATCTTTGAAAGTACCTAAATGATATACATATATATACCATGGGATCATAAAATATAAAATACATTAGAAAGTATGCTATCATTCTAATTTGAAATGATAGCAAAATATATGTAATTTGATCTAACGTGCTTTACTGCACCTTGGGGGTGTGACCTGCTACACAATTTGAACTATCCAGTCCAAAAGCAGAAGGCAGCTTTTAATGCACACTAATCTGATGCGCTTCACTTTTTTACAAATGTTGCATACAACTAAAAAAAACCCACCAAAACACCAATATTGGTGTTAAGGATTTCTCACAGTGTTCGCAGAATGTCACGAGTTTCATCATCCTGCAGTGCAATGGGAGATATTGTTATTTAGTCACATTGCAGCTCCCAGAATAACCTGGTCATATGCTTGCTAAGCAAGAAGAGGCAAAGCAGACCTTGTAACAAAGGATGTGTTCTTTCATTTCACCAAATTCAGTGATAACGTGAACTAGATTCAGGCAGCCAGAAGGCTACAATAAATGGAGAAAAATGTGAGCTGAGTCAGCAGGCTGTGGTGGACACTGACTGGACAGGACAATAATTAGTTTAATGCAGGAGCTTAAAAGGTTTATGGAATCAAAGGAGAGACAGGAATAAAAAGAGAGGTGGTCCTAACCTGAAGACAAGAACCAACACAAGGACCCAAGAAACAACACAATGCTCAAGATCTGATAGGACCTCACTTAATTGTGGGTTAGTTTGTGACATGTAGCAGACATTTGAATTAATGCAGGTATTCTGTAACTGCTGATCAAGTCATACATTACACGCATTTGCGTTTTGAAGCATCTCAGTGAACTGGAATAGTTCTTTGCCCTCTCTGGAGTTATCTCCTTGCCCACCTCCTTAAAAGCAAGCAGTGAGTGGGCTGAAAGCATTCTGACAGCTGGCTGGCCAGACTAACAAGTGCAGTGGCCCCGGCTGAAGCGCAGGGTGTAAATCCCCCCGCACTGAGGGGTAATAATGCCCTGGCTGCACAGACCCGCTCGGCTCTCAGCAAGCAACACACCTCACAGTATAGACAATGCTGCTTTGTATTGGAAAGATTTTCGTGTAGGTTCACTCCTAGATTCAACCCTGGGCAAAGAACGTAAAATACAAACTTCCAAGTAAGTCAGTGTAGCTTGGCTGAAATAAACCCAAAGACCTAATTTTGAACATTTACAATAAAATCACAGAAATACCAGCAAAAGATATTCTATCATCACTCTCCACTTCAAGAAAAATAACGGAAATTACAGACGTCTAACACTCATAATAGGAAAGCAAGAATTGCATTTTTAGCAGTGGGAAATAAAATGCATCTATTCATCACTCCTTTTACAGTTTTAAAGAAACTATATAATGACCATCTCTTTTCTTCACCTTTCTTCTTACTTGTTCACAGCATCTTTCACTTTTAATAAGAGCTAAGATCAGCAAACCATAGGCAAGTATTCCCAGCAATTTCAGAACAATTTTTTAAATTACTGTAGGATGCTTATGAAGCACAGCATTCACAAAATACCTTTCCTATAATTTTCCTCTAATCTGTAAATGTAATCAACAGAATTTCAATTAATTCTTGTTTAGTGCAGTGTTTTGTTTGTCAAAGAAACTACTCTCCTAAGCTCCTCATCTCATTATTCACAGAAAGGGCTTGTAGCTTCAATATTTAATGTCAGGGAGAAAGAGATGGAGTTATAAAATAACCACCACTTCATTAGTCATTCCATGAGTATTTGAAATGAAGACATAGCAATGTACATGGTAAATTATGAACAGAACAACTGTATTGCATCTCCTGCATTAGAATGGTTTTTGCTGCAAAAACAAGTTAGTTTTGACCTCTGGCAAGCACACTTCAAAACTGGCTGGGATCAAAGATAGAAGTGTGTATAGCAGTGATATCTTCCCACTCTCCCACAGGTAACAACAACACAGAAAAAGTACTAAACCTTTCTAATATTTTCATTTTATAGGAATAAAATAATAGGCCTCAAAAACCTTATCATATTGTTTAAAAAATAACAAAAAAGAAGATGGACAAGTATGATTCCCAGGTTAAATTTCTAGAAATATAAAATCAACACATTGTAGCATTTCCTATTTTAACTATTTCACCTTTCTGACATGCTGATGTATTTTGAATGAATGCTGAAGGTTTTTTGGAAAGCTTACAGATGGCTCCACAGGCTATGAATAAAAAAGAGAACTGCATTCTACAAAGCCATTGATGCATGAATGGTCAAAACAATTCTCAATGAACTGAAGCTACAGCAACTCTTCCAAGGAAATCCTGTTGTTACTGCAGCATGCCCCAAAACACTAGAAGTAGGGGAGCTCTAGGAAGGCCAAACTCCACCTAGTTTATCTACAACTCATTTAACCACATTGGACAGAATCTTCCCCAATGCTGTGACACTGAGGAGTGAGGCTGACTGAAATCACGGTTTACGCATGGAACACAGGGCGTAATTATTTCTGTGTTAAATCTACCAAAACTCAGGTCATCCAAGCCTTGTATGGATGCTACTACTCAAAGTCAATTAATTCTTTTCAGAAATTTTTGAAATGTAATGAAACGATTGACTGTAGATGGATCAGCTAAGCAAAATGGCTTTGAGAATAACAATATTTATTTAGATTGATAGCTGTAGGCTTGAAAGGTGTATGGTCCAATTACTGCCTACTCAATTTATGCAGCTGTAGCTCTTGCCCACATTTTAACTTGGCACATACAAAATCCAAAATTCAGTGTTTTCACTGGTAGCAAACATTTTACCAGATGGTTACTTAATCAAATGTATTTCCTTGCTAATACAGAAACTTTGAAACTACTGGCATATTTTTAAAACATTGATGTATTTATAAATCTAAAAGCAGTTTCAGCTCTTTTTATAAATTTATGAAGTCCTATATATGTATAATAAATACTTCAACAGAATTCCCAGTTTCAAAGAGAGTAGATCTAATACATTTTGGTTTAGAACTTCTTCCTCTGCGCTTGAGGATTTGCAAGTCTGACAACATTAGAAAAAGTGGTTTTCATTCTGGTTTTTTTGGAACACAACTAAGAACATAACGATTGTCTACAGACCTAATTTCAATATGTAGAGCTCACGAAGATCTACATGATTTTTACAGCAGAGAAGTTCATCAGAGCAAGCAAGAAACTCCATGCAGTAACCTGCCAGCCAAAAGGCCTTCTGCTTACTCCTGGCTTACACCACAGTCAACTTCCATCCTAAAAGCCTCAAGTGTAGGATTGGAAATTAATTTTTAGCTGAATACACCAGGTGGACCTTCTCTGACAGAGTCTGATCCAGTCAAAACTGAACTCATCCATCTCATTAGGTTTGTCTGACACAGTTCACACTGAGACACTGAGGAGCTGGAAAACCTAAGGCTCATCATAAAAATTACCAGACTGCCAAGACAAAGGATTTGCCATGTCCAGACACATCCATTCATTGGTAATAGCTTCTCATAGCTTTTAAAGTGATTTTCTTCTCTACGTAGCTCAGAATCATCATATACTCAAAGGACAGGAATAGAGTGGGCTATCAGTGAAGCTGCTTTGATGCATATTATCCGTACATAATGTTTTGGGGTTTTTTTCAAATAGAGGATTCTCTGTGCAGTGTGATTAATTAAATGGAGCCAGGCTCTAGTCTCCAGTCTAGTTTAAAAAGGCACGACTTCATGGGATGGATACGTATCAATGTATCTGTCCCACCAGATTAAAACTTGTCCTTTTATTTCTGTCATGCACTCCACCTTTAGTTATTGAGAAAAAAAACACAGAAAAAAGAGGTTTAAAACCCCTGAAAAGATTATTTCCATAGTAGACCAGTGAAGGCTAATTACACAGGCAGGGATAAGTAGCATCACTTAGACTCCGTGTGTCAGTTTCAGAAGACATAGCTCAAAAAAACCCAGGAACCACCCAAAAACAACAAAAACAAACTAAAAGCATTAATGCTCTTTCTAACAGAGTCAGCAGGTTTCAAGTCACAGTTTGAAAGCATGAAACTCACATTAAACAGAATTTGTACACTTGCTTGCCACAACAGAGTCTTAAGTCAACCTCCAACACACTCTTTATTGTGCTCTAGGAAGGAAATCTAATTTTCCATTTTAGTCTGCATATCAGTACTATCTTCCTGTGATAAGCCCAGGTCCCTTATTCCCATGCCATATGGCAAATCAAATTCACAACTGAAAGTCAAGCAATCATAATCTACTGACTGCAGGCAGACTTTAAAATAGGAAATTCCTGTTTTCCTATACAGCCCTCTGCATCCTCTCTGTTAAAATATTTATTAATTTGAGCTAATATTAATTATTAATTTAGTGCCAAATGTGTTCCTATTCTAGTAACAGTATAGCTTCAGTTTAAAGTGCATTCAGTAAATGTTTTATTGATCAAATACTTGTTCTCTTTATGAAAAGCCTCACTGATATGACAGAAACAAAAGTTCAGAGAATCCTTCAGGATGCCAAAATTTGAAGCAAGTTCTTTTAACTACTTTTCAGCATGTCTGAGGGAATACAGAAAGAATTTACAGGTACATTGAGCCAAAGAAATTCTTCTCAACATCTGAATTTAAAGCCAAATTCTAATATTCAAGACAAACTTTTTGATTGCCCTTCATTTACCTTTAAAATTGTATATAAAAAAGGATAACATGTATGTTTAACTATTGTGCTTTCTGTCTTCATTGTCTCTTTTTCATGGAAGCGTAGGAGCAGGATAAATCTGCAGGAACAGGCATCAGATGTGTCTTTCATCTTTACGTTTCTCTGCTTGCTCTCTCCTCATGCCAATAGACATCTGTACCCATAAGAGAATACACTCAGAGATACCCAAATATTTTTTTGGTCGGTGTCCATATTTACTGCTATCACCAAATGACATAGCTTTACTTACAAATATTGCTGATGGGAGGTAGAGAATATTTTTTTTTTCCCTCTTTGCTTCTGCACGCACAAACTTTCACTTTTTCTTTAGTAAACTCCCTTATCTCAACTTTCAAGCTGTCTTCCACCTTATTTTCTCTCCCCTGACCAGCTGTGGAGGAGGAGTGAAAGAGTGGCTTGGTGGGCACCTGGCATCCAGCCATGGTCAACCAACCACATTCCCTAACTCCCAGATATCACTATTACTGATATTACTGTTCTTTATAGCAAGGTAGAATTTAAGAGACGTCTGGTACAGATAAAAAATACTTTGGTAAGAGATTTACAAAAACACAACTGAAAATATTATCACTTATGATATGGACATGTGCAATGAATACACAGGTTTGGTCATTCATTCTAAGTGAAAGTGCTCTATTCCCCCATAACTGTTATTTCCCTCTAAATGTGCCTGAATTTCATTCAATTTGTCAGTGTGGGATGATGGTCAGATATAACACAGCAGTTATCAAGGTCTTCAGGTTTCTGGATGCAGTTGGAAGGATCACAGGCTTGTCCCATCTTCAGAGCAGGAACACACCAAACCAGAGTTTGGGCACTGGAAACTTGTGCACACCCACATGACTGAGCCCAGGCCATGGAGATAAATACAATTTTTCCACTGATATATTAATTTGTATTTTTGAATACAAGTCTCTCAATTTGTTATTTTATGCTAATACTACAAATCTCACTGTTTTTTCCCAATGATAAATTGCAGTCAGACATATCTCAGTTTCAATTTCATTCGAATGATCTGTCTGTGGCCATATAAAGCAATTATTCTAGTTTCCTCAGAGCTGTGTCCAGCCCCTTCTTTGCAGCATACTGAATGATAAATGCTGTATTTACCAAATGCTAATATGGAAACTAGAGAGGGAATCTTCCAGAGTTGAAAGGGAATACGAATATTAAAGTCTGATGATTCTGTGCAGAAAGCTAAATCATTAGGCCTTAAGAGCTAATGGCCTTAGGAACACAAAACAGCTTATTTATGCATTAAAGATGCAATGTATTTACATTTTTCCAGTTCATGAGTTTTATGATGATTTCCTTGCCTGCACTTTGTCTCCTTTATAGTCTGTACAAAATAGACATGTTTTTCACATTTGGGTAAGTATGGAAAAAAACCCCACAACAGCATGAAAAAACCACCACATATTTTGGCTATATAGAAAATCTGAATTTGACAAACTTGTTTAAAGCTGCTTTTATGAAAAATCCTACTTTTGTAAATTAAAGGGCTGAAGTGATATTATGCTGAGCCGTCCTTTCTTCATACAAACATTTCAAATGTTTCAAAATGCAATGCAAAATGATGGCCCAATTTGTTGTCATCTTCTGTGAAAGTTTTTAAATTAACAAATTACAACTCTTTTTTCAGTATTCTTTCTAAAAGCTGTCTTTTCTCTTTTTCTTCTTCAAAGCATGGAGTGCTTTGATGGCAGAGGCAGGACAGGAGGCTTACAAATATCACACTATTTATTTCAATAAGTTATTAAGGCATTTACAATAAGAATAAATGCAAATCTGACAGCAACAGTTGCACACCCACAGAATTCAATATGGTGACGTTCAAAATGCCATTTGTTACTCACATAGAACAGATGAGAAATTCACCTGAATTCTAGTCACCTACATTTAGTTGTGTTGTTTTTTAAAAATTCAGAGTTGCTTTTCTAGGTGACAGGTAGTCATTTCAAAAAATAGCATTCTTACACACAGCAGAAATATACATCACCTTCAAACAGTGGTGGTACTCCACAAAATTTTATAGGTTAATTTAAGGACTTGTAGGAGATAAAGCTCTGTTTTTTTCCCTTGGGCTTAAAGCATTGCCACAGTTTACCATGTGTTATTTCATTAATGCATTATCATTGGAAAAGAGTGCTTTAAGTACAAAAATACATGGCTTATCCACAGACAAAATGGAATGAAACTCAATGGAAGAGTTAATATCTTTCCCAAATGCATTTAAACCAGCTACAATTGCACCGGCACCTTAGGGAGGTTGCATTAAGAAAGATTTGTTATGATCTGATCATATCACCAGAAATTTTCTGTGGACTCCATCTTTATATACATTGAACAGGATGGTCTGCAGGAGCAACTAACAACTGCCATAACGCTTCTATAACTATTTCCTTTTAGCCCACTATTCCAGCTGCTCAACACTTTCTACAATTTCGTCTTTCTAGATGCAATTTCAACAAACTGGGTGCAAAACCCAAATAGATCTAGTCTTTGACTAGTAGTTAAGTTAAAAGAGAAAAAAAAACACGAACAAAGTAGAAAAAAGCAACTCCCTCCCATGTTTGCTTTTAAAAAGAGAAAACAATCACCTCTGTCCTTTAAGAAGTCTGGAGATTTTAATCTGAAAGGTGATAACACTACATAGGAATTAAGTTTTGGAGGAAATGGCTGTCTAGTCAATGCTATGGCTGCTGATCTGACAACTTTCAGCAAATTTTCAGCATATTATTCACTGTGTTCCTGATGCAATCAGCTCTAATGATACTATTGCAGTTTCTGAAGTTGGATACCTTCACAGGTAACTGGAGGTGATGAGATTCAGCAGTGAAGGCAAAGACGATCATTGTTTTTAAAGGACATTGTGTTGTATCTCAGGAGGGTAAATACAAGCTCCTGGCAGCTGGTGAAAGAAATACAAATTGATCATGGCAAGGGAAAAATCTTCTCATCTAAGAGTTGTAGAGCTGCAGCTGCTCCACTGTACAGCCAATGAAAAACCAAGTCATTCACCAAGACAAAGGGAGGCAACACCCTGCTAGTTAACTTCAACTGAAAATTCTAGTTTTATGCTTTTAGTAGAGAACTTTAAATTACTGAATACAGCCTCAGTTCGGCTAGTGTCATGACACAAAAGACAAAGTCACAGAAACAGAAAATGCACTCAACTCCCTTTGCATCTCCCTTGTGTTGTGTTGTAGTTCCCAAACGTGATCCTTATGTGTGTAAGCAAACTGTAATTGTTTTCTTTTTCATTTCAATGGGAATAGAATTAGACCCAAAGCCACTCAATTATATATGTTCCCCATGCTTCACTTTTCCACTAACCATTTGTGATGACCTGTCAGGTGCAAGTGCCCCATTTGTGCCTGAAGCAATTTCAGATCATATGAATCCTGCACAGCAACAACTTAAGACTTGCAAGAGAAAGCTTGCTGCTTTCACTACTTTAACTTTTCCACAGAAGAGGTCATGTAGCTGTTAAATCTTGCAATTATTCTGCAAGCAGCCAAAGGATCTATCTCCCTATCTAAAAGAGATCTAGGCTTCTAGCAAATATATAATTTTTTGTGCAAAACACAAGTATAGAATTCTTTTTTATTCACTACAGGTCTGTCTCTGAAAAGCATTATTGCTTGCTTCACTGTTGGCAATGGAGAAGAAAGTCCATTATTAGTGGTTTCCAAAATGCTGTTAACAAGACTGGAATACTATTCATGCAAATAATTTTCATTTCTGAAAATATTTTTACTCCATTAAGGATATTTTCCCATTTAGTTCCCCTGATGGCAAAAGTCACTAGTAAAAGATGGAACCAGTCAAGGAAGAAGCAATTGCTTCTCTCTTGCTGATCAGACAACAAATTGGAGCCAGTCAAGTTTCCACTAAAGCATCAGACTGCTGGCATAAAGAACAGCACTGTTAACTACTGATTCTTGTCAATCATGAGACAACTCTTCCTGAAAAAGTGTTTAAGGCTTCACTTTACTAAACCACAGAAATGTTACAGTAGTGTTTAGAAGGGTACACAACGTTAGGCTTGGAATGATATGCAGATTTATTTTTATCTGAAATATGTAAGTGAACAGTCCACGATGAGAGAATCAAATTTCACAGCTAATAGGTTCACTGATTACGATGAATTGTCAGTATTTAGTTAAAACACATCCACTCAGCCAAGAATGTCATTATTTTTGATGGAAGTTGGAACATTTCATTGCACATTGTCTCAGTTGTCATCACATCTTTGGCACAGTTATTTTTTCTCTTAAATCAACTCTGTTTGCACTGGAATTCTGTTGTGCATGTAAAAATCATTAGAAAATTTACAAAAGTGTTAACCTGCAATACTTGGTTCTGCAATTTTAAGAAACCATAAGGAACACCTCCTTAAAAAACTTCCCTTTTCCAAACATCTGGTGGTCTCTGGCAGGTAGGCATAAATTATTAGGCAGCTCCTGCTGCCAGATTCTTCCAATAACTTTCAAACAAATGCACGACTAACAGAAGACTTTTGTATCTACACAAGTCCTACAGAAAACTACTCACAACAGCAATTTTGTTATTAAATAGTCGTATCTCTCTGAAACATCTGTGCTTGCTTTGTTTATCAGAAGGCAACAATAAACACTAAGAAAGTGAAGATGGCATAAAAGTCTTTGGTTTAACTAATTCCCAGAGACAGCAAGTTAGTATGATTGGTGTTTAAAAAAATAAAAATCCCATTTTTAGCATGTTTTTGCCTAATAGCAGCAACTGAGAAATTTCCAATGCTACGTATTATTCAAATCATTAAGAAATGACAGATACTAGGCCCTGTTGTACAGTATTAACCCTGACACTGCTTCCCAGAAAGTAGCCCCTATAAAATCATGCAGCCTTTTAGAGTTCCTGTCCAGCTAACATGGAGTGGAGAACAAAGGTGCTTTCTCCTATGGTATGATTTAATACTAATGTGTGCACTCGCATGAGAAAGGTGTATTTCAAATAATATGCTGGAGAATAATAAAGCAGGAATTTCTGTTCTGTAACAGTGGTAAAATCAGTTTTCTGGCTTTCATTACTGTTGTCAGAGGATATACCTGTTTACAAATCAGTAGTGTCAGTAAGATTTATCTCTAATCTGGTTTAAGGTCAAAACATGCTCAGAGTGGCCAACAATACTGCAAAGTAGTTATAATTCACTTCTAGATCCAAGCTCCTCACCTCTTGTCTTTCAAACTGAAATAAAACAGCTGAAATGAACATAAACATCCATGGTCATAATTCCTTTTCTAAAGGAGATTAAATCTGCACCTGGAATTGAGGATTTCATTCTGTAAAATAACAGGTGATCAATGCCCGAAGTCCACATGAGAGAAAAGGTGCAGCACTGAAATTGCACTGGGATTTGAAGGAGGATGTGAAGGATGAAAAAAGCACAAAGCTCTCCTCTACTTGCCACATAATCCTCATAAATCTAACCCTGAATTCACATGCTCTTGCTGGTGGCTCTCCTGCATCCATTGACAGATACTGTCTCTAGTGTGGAGTACCCAGCCCAGCTTAGGATACAAAATCTGTACGTACTAATCATGACTTTTAAATGGAATCAAATAGTGCATCAAGGTGGCTTAATAATACAAGTAAATTGATGGGTAATAAGAATTCAATTTCTTTTGTGTATGTGCATTTTATATTAAAATATATATGGAAAAAGTAAAAAAAGAAATAGAAAACAAATGAGGAGGCCACAATAAGTCATCATAGAATCTGAGAATTACAATTTTCTAATCTAAACTAGGCTATCTTTCATTTAAATTAGAAGATCAGAGATGAGAATTATTAGAATGTTCTTTCTAAACAATTATAGGCCAGCTGCAGAAGGGGACTGTGTTTTTCATTCACGCTGTCACACTGGGAAAGAAACCAAGCACTTTAACATTGCTGTCGTAACTCCTGAACATTTGTCTGTTTGGTTTATTAAGTTAGAAGTTACTGTCTGCGATATAACCAAACAAATAGCTACTGAAGTTGGAACAGCTCTTTCAATTAGCATTGTCATACAAACAAGAACATTTGCGCTGTGAATGAGTAAGTGGCTGGTGCAGGCAAGAGGAGCGACTGCTGTCTGGGGGAGACTGAAGAACGACTGCGACATTAGGATGCCGTGGCTCATGCCAGCTCCCCCCACTCACACACCCTTCTCCAAGACTGCATTGCGTATGCTTTCCCAAATCAGCCAAGCGCTGTCAGCCGGGAGCTGGGGAAGTATGACTGGCGTGCTGCGAGCGGCTGGCTGCTCTCCCTCGCCACAGCGGAGCAATGCCCAGCACCCGCTCTGGAGCAGGGGAGGGTGGAGCTGGAGGGCTGCACCCGCTCTGGAGCAGGGGAAGGTGGAGCTGGAGGGCTGCACCCGCTCTGGAGCAGGGGAAGGTGGAGCTGGAGGGCTGCACCCGCTCAGGCAGCAGCGGCAGAGACCTCGCCACACGCCCTCCACGCCTCCTGCACGGGCCTGGCAGCCAGCCCTGCCCCAGCAGCCTCCCAGCGCGCCCGGCACTGGGGCATCCCCCAGGGGCTGGCTCCTTCCCCGAGGAGACAAGGAGGAAGGCATGGCATCAGCCCAGCGCTGGGCGGGCCGGGCACCCTGCGGGGCCCTCGCAGGATCAGCATCTGAGGGTTCCCCAGTGCTCGGGCACCATGAGGAATCCCCAGACGGGGATGCCCGGCCGTGTGTGGCACACGCAGAAAGCTGTGGTGCCGGGCAGGTGCTACGTCCAGCCTGCGACGACTGCCAAACTTGTTGGAGGTTTCATGTCAGTGGGAAAGTAGGGTGTTTATTCTTGAGGCATAACTACAGTCTTCCCTTCTTTGAGTCCTAAAGTGTTAATGAAACTTCCCAGTCTGACCATTCCCGAAACTCTCTCGCAGTCACTCTCCCAGCTCCAGAGACTTTCACTGCCAGGACAGAAGCCCCTTCACAGCAGCGGCTCCAGTGACCCAAGAGGTCCCCGCTGGGCTCCCTGCACACCCCACACTCACACGGTCAGACCAGGTTTCCTCACCAGTTCCACCCCAGGTCTCCCATAGCAGAGTCTAAGATATTCTCATTCCATAAAGGAAATTATTCACGGTGCAGGAACAGAGAAACAGCTCGAGCTGGTGCCTCCAAGGAGGGACCCCAACAAAGCACCCCCTGGGTTTTTGTCCCCTCACAGTCCAAGCAGGGCAAAGTCTTGCTCTTCTTCCCAAGTCCTGGGCTCCTGCCTGTCTCTGTGTCCCTCACCGGGCTGTGCCACAGGTCTCTGTTCCCCTTTGTCATGCAAAGGGTCGACAGTTTGGGGACTCTTGCCTTGGGCTCCCAGAGCTGCACCTGCAGCTTGCAAACAGAGCCACCTCCACCAAACGTATCCCTCAACAAAAGCATCAAGCACATGCACGAAAATCCCACACAAACCATAATGGAAAACCATAAAATCTTCACCGGGCACAGATCTAGAACTGCCTGTAAACTGGAATGCTAAAACTACTTTTGGTGCATCAAGGGAAACAGCCTTGATGATTAGATTACTGATTTATGATAGGTCAAATTTGAAGTTAGCATAATTTAGAGCTCCCAGCTAGGATACTTCAGCTGACTTAGTGAGCAAGTGAAACCAGATCTGATTACGAGGTAGTAACACTGGACAAGCTGTGCAAGAATGGTGCTGTTTTCTGGTGCCATGCCTCAGAGCATTTACTTGCAGCAATGATGGGACCACATTTTCACTTCTTATTGTCTATACTGTCATCACACTGGGGTACCACTGGTATGGTCCCAGAAACTTGTGGACTTGTCCACAAACTGGCCCCACTCATTTTTAAGTTATTAAATACAATGAAGCTTTCCATGAGATCCTGTTATCATTGAGTTTCTTACTAAAGACTAAGTTCACGGCATAAATTCATGTAGCTAATTGACCCCAATAACTTTCAAAATATTCAGATTCTTATCTAATACTTATTATTGGAGATATTTTAATGTGCATGGAAAGTAGTTTTCTACCCAGACAATTTTACTGTCTGTATACTGCTTTTCTCCCTTGAATTTCTGACAGAACTCAGTAGAATCCAACTCACCTAAATAGCATGTGAAGGAACAAAGATCACTATCTGTGAGCTTTAGAAGCTTGATGATTTAGTTTGGTTTGAACTTGTTTGCTTCATTCTGTTTTCAATTCCCTTTTTTTGTTTGTTTGTTTGCAGCAATGGGAAAATTACCAGAGGTACAGCATTTGCAAATGTTATTTCTTTAGACTAGATCCTAGGATTGCCTTGTAAAACTGAGCACAGAACTATCCTAAATCTTTTCCAAGAGGAAATGAATATATTTGCTACAGCAAATGCAATTCAACATATTTCGTTAAGTCTTGGGGCTATTTTCCTATAACATCTTTTTTGTCAGCAGCACATGTGAAACTCCAGTGGCACAGCTTTTTAAATAATGACACTGAAAAAACTGCAACTACATTAAGTTTCAATGAAAGTAAACTTTGCTTATCAGAGAGAAAAAAAAAAAAAAGAGGGAAAAAAGTTTTTGTTCCACTTAGTACACACAAGAATTGATTGGAGAGGCAAAAGTCTGTGTTAGACTGCAAATGCAAAGGCAGTTTTCATTAATACGATTATATCCCTCACTATGAGAAGCAACATGGTCATTTAAGAGAAGCCAGTTTGTGTTTTTCAGTGGAGACTGCACAAAGCCCACGTGGCATCTGCCCACTGCTCTGTACTCTGTGTGACTTCTGCAACATTACAAATCATTGCCCTGAACTGCCTACTGAAGTGAGCACACAGTCCTTGGATTTAACACCAACTTCCACTTCTTTAGTAAACTGTGGGGTGTAAAACCACACACTACCAATTAGTGACAACAGACAAGACTAAAATTTCATAAAAGCTTACAAGAAGGGGGCTTTAGGCAATGAAAATGGTTTGATGTGTCTGAGTCATATAACTGATGAGCTGACTTTTCTGTACCCCTTTTCTGCCCACTTGCTGTATATGCACTACTGAACTGCCATCATTAATTCAGTTCATGCATACAAGAACACAAGAAAAATATCTTAATTATTAGCAAATTCCCTGCTCAAAAGCTCAAGTCTTCTTTCCACATGCCAACAAATTACTTTTCTGTATATCCTTCACTATCTGTTCTTCTTGCTTACAAAAATATTATTGTGCTTTCAATGAAGAAGTTCCAGGGCATTTTCCACTCAGGTGTCTAATGGGCACATGGACACAGAAAATAAATTCTGCAAGGCATGGAAGAGACTCATCCTATCCACCACATCTTCCTCCACTAAATTTCACTGGCAATGGGATAAGTAGACCTCTATATGCAAAACACAGGAAACAGCATGCTCTCATTTTCCTGAACAGGATGTGTACCTGGGTCTCCCTTACTAACACTAGGCTGATATAATTGTCTGTACAAATACAGGCTGTTAGCTCTATGTGCAAATATTCTTACTAGCTGGAAGAGTCTGGCCCAGTACAAGAAAAGCTGTTTATTGTTTCTTCACCTAGCCTGGCAGCTCTGCCAAATTACTTGCACTAAGGGTATCTGCAGATAGGTGTGAAAGCAATTACAGAGATACCTAGTCTATTTTTACCTCTTTTCTCTCCTCAAAATTTACCCATTTCAAAAACCAAAGTAAAGGCTTGGAACAAGTAATATTCTGGGCTTCAAAACACATCTCATTTTCACTATCAGTAACACAGAAGTTGCAAGAAATCTGGTGCTCCTCAGGAATAGCAACAGATAAAACTATAATTTTTGCCACATTTCATCCCATCGTTATTTCTTTCTCAAGAATGACAAGAAGAAAGGGATTTCCTTCTGGTTTGTCAGAAAACTGCTTCTTGCAGTCTACAGAAAACCAGCAGATATTTTGTTAAAAACACTTGGTGCAGAGCAGACCTGAGGACCATATGGTTTATTGCAAAAGATTCTCTCTGACACATCCTCCTCAAATGTCAGTCCCGTTATTCTGTGGCAGGGATCAATAATCCCTGTGTGGAGGGAGCTATCCTCCCAGTGAGGCCCAAGAGTCTATGATTAGCTCCAACAGGAACAAGGACTGGGCAAAATTGTTCTGGCAGACTTGGAATCCAATAATGAAAACTCACCTAGAAGCAGCTGGCAGTCCCTTAATGAAACTCACAGAGCAACTCCTGAGCTGAGACACTGCAGAGTGCCTCCATATCCACAGAGACCACAGGTGCCACAACCGTGAAGCATCCTTAAGTTCTTCCTGCAGGTCATCACCCAGATTTTAGAGAGAACCCACAAGAAGTTTCTGAATCTGAACCCGAAAATGGGGCATCTGTAGCTCTGCTGGACACCTGATAGCCTTGAAGTGAACACAACTGCTGTGTTATGGGAGAAATGATTCTCCTCATCACTCCTGTCCTTCTTGACATGAAGATTATCTTATCCTCACTTCAGCTGCATTTTCTCGCAAATGAGGATAGGGTCATTCCAAACATGACAATTAAACAACACTGACTGCAAAATCCAAATACTTCCAACTGCTTCAGGTGTCAGCTTTCCTTCTCAGCCTACAGAGCCTGGGTTTGCTAGAGGTGTAATTTTTTTTCATGTGTTTCTTAACAAACATTTTTCACTAGGAAGAATTTATTTGATTAAATGAACTCCTTTATTGTATAAAGTTGATTTGGTAAATAGCCTGCCTCTACATTTTCAAAGTAAAGCTAGACCACATGAATTCTGAACTTAATTCAAACTTCAAAGCCTTTCACATTTTAAGGAAAAAAAAGACTTGTTTAAATTTAAATAAGAAATATGAAATATACATTCACACAAGCAAACACACTAACTGCATGTTTAAGACCATTAATTTTTCTTTATGATGTTCAGGAACATATATTTTTCAGGATTGACCCTTCATGAGAATACAATTCCCTGAAATACTGAGCATTCACTTGAAGGGAGAATGTGATTCTGTACTCACATTAATAGAAGCTAACATCGAAATACAATCACAATTGTCAGTGACATGTGAATGTTAACATTTCTGTGGCTGGTGATAGCTATAAACATATAAATAAGTATCTTCTTCAGTGCCTCTGAAAAGCAGTACTTGTTCTGGTTTACAACTCTATTAATTTGAAATGATACCCCCCCTATATTTAACATTGACTGTTAGCTTGTATTTCTGCCTGCACTTTTCTGTGTAACAGTTCAAGCAAAAATGAATGCTTTGTGCAGCCACACAAACTCACCTTGCTATGAAAAACAAACAAATGACAAAAACCAAACTCAGCAAAAGACAAAAGCACACCCAATAACGCAGCCTGACTGTTTTCCTGTGAAAACACCACGGTCAATTCTTTCACAAATCAAAGGTCATCAAAAAATGAACAAAAATTCCTTTAAATGCCTTCAAAGTTGTCAGAGGTTTTGATTTAAATCTAACCAATTATTTCTGTACTGTATACATTGAATCAGCTTTGGCTTTCAAGATTTACCTTACATAAATGTGTCACCTGCTGCAATATGCAAATTCAATAAAATAAGCCTGCAACACATTAACGGGAGCAGGACAGTATTGGTGGTATCCTGCCTTCTGCAGAACAAGTTTGCAGAATTCCATAATGCATATCAACTGCAAATGTATGACCCAAAGATGGAGGTTCATCCTCATTCTTGGCTATCACAACAGCAATCCTTTAAAAACCAATTTAGGAATACAAGGAGTTTGTGTACATCTAGGCACTTATTTCCTTATCTGCCATGAAGAAAGGAAACTTGGGATGGGAGGGACACCATCTCCTTTCTTCCTGAACATCTTGCCCAGAAAGGCACTGAGCTGTTGTGCAGCTGTCCTGCCATGTGTCACCACGAGTTTAGGAAGGGCCAGGTGACAGCTCTTTAAGGACAGCTGACCAGATGCTGCCAGAGCAGACCAACGAGTCTGCTGCAAACACCAGCAGGAAGTTCAGTCGTACTTGAGAGGAATAAACCCCATAAACCACTCCCTTGAGCATAAACCCCAGAGAGCAGGGAAGGAAGACACAAGGAATGCTCTCTTCAGATCTGCATATTGAATTACTTTGTTTCATATCAAAATAATAAAATAAGCCCTGAAAATTATCTCTCTCTTGATTAATATCCTCCTCAATTTCTCTTGTAAATGAAATGAGACAGTTCATCTTCTGAACATGAATTAGACGAAGCAATTCCTCCTCCACCATCACGCCATGCACTTTAAAACCCCTGGCATGCAACAATTACTGTCTCCTAGATCAGTGGGACTCCTGGAATGATCTAGTCATGTCTCCTATGTGTAGACAATGTAGACAGTACTTCCTTTAACTGAAGATCATGTTATAAAAAAACCATTTCAGACCAGTTTACTAAATGAGTAAATCAATAACCAGTCTAAACAAAAACAGCCACAGTAAAATACTCAAGAATGCTATTATGAAAAAAAAAAAGATTTTAAAATAGCACCTGGCTCTGTCAGATATTCCTCTCTGTCTCCACACTGAATGAAAATTGGCAAAGCACTCACAAGAAACATAGGATGACCTCACAAGCCTTGGGGAATTAAGAAGAGAAATTTGCCTGACCAAGCAAGTGCTTGACATTCAAAAATAACCTCCTGAAACATACCCAGTGTGCATGAGTTCAGCCAACTAATGGGTTTTAACTCGGCAAAATTGGGCCATTTTTATGGTGAGATTGACAGCTTTGGCTCCACGCTTCATCTTTTAAATGCCACCTACACCTCAGCTGGGGCACATCAATAGCACCATTGATTTTTTCTCACTTCAGTGAAATTATTCATTTTCTGCACTTGCAATGTTACTGCAAAATAAAGCAACTATTTGAACACTTGAGAGCATTAGCTCAGTCCTCTTTATGTTTGACTATACCTCTGTGTATGGCTAAAGCTTTAATGAGATCTGTGCAGGGCTCCCTTCCTTGTCTCCTAATAAAATTATCCTTCAGAAAAACCCCAATATGACAAATAAAAATTATCTTCTTTATAAATCGAGGAGAACATTTCTGATCGACTGATTTTTTCTTTTTTCTTTTCTGAACATTTTCTTAAAACATTGGAGAAAAGAAAACAGTATGTGGGGTTTTAGGTTAATTTTGTTTGCCTGCTTAAAAGTTAGGCTGGAATCTCCGGGGCATTTTGTAAAGCACAGTTCATATCAGTACAGTTGCTTCTTGTGTGCCTTCCATAACACAAGCAAAGTTAAGTTTTAAATAATTTCTTCTTTGGTCTTACTAGATGACAGGAATCTCTAAGTCATACTTACACCAGTAAGTAATAATTTAGGATTCCAGTATCAGTAAGAGTATTTTAGGATTAATCCTTACCTTACCCAGAGTGCTTGATTGCTGAAGTACAACTGATCCTTAACAACTGCATCTGCATTAAATTCAACTCTCCTGTGATCCACAGGTCAGCCTCACTTCTGCCTTTTCTTACAAGAAGAAATGAATTTGTCAGTCCTTATTAGTGCAGCATTTGGACTCTAACCATACATAGACTTCCATAGACTTTTTATGGTGTCTCTGATGAATAAGACTTTGCAGACTATTTGTACACAGGACCAAAATATTCATAAGTGTCAAAATTGCTGATACTGAAAGCTTATGCTGTACACAATAAAGAATATATGCCCTAGCAATGTCTGCTGAACCATTATCTTCATTTATATTTCATTTGAAAAAAACACCTTCTAAATTAACTTTTTTTTTTTTTAAGCCAGGAGTTTTTTAGATCAATGTCAAATCAAAAATAGGTATTTACTAAATGCAAGCAGGCCACGGATAAAGCCAGAACATTTTGCAGAAGAAAAATTGCATCAAGCAGGACAGAAATAAGTGGGTTTATCAGCACTCACAGCAATTGCAAAGAAGAAATTGTCTAACATGTATGACCTGAAAAAGAAAATTCATTTATAAAGGCTTTGCACATTTTTACATGGTACAAAACTATCTCCTTAAAGCTAACAGTAACAGTTTGAAGGGAATTACAGGATATAATAAAAGTCTTAAGATCACAGGGAATTTTTCAAATGCTGCCTTTGCAAATAATACCTTGTGCATATAATTACTTACAGTTTGAATACCACAAGTTCACACTCCTTTTTTTAAAAAAAATCTGCATCTATTAATTTTGCTCGTGTCACCATTAACACGACAGCATTCCTTCTTTCTCAGGTCTGCAGAGCAGACCTCCCTCAGTAGCACAGCACATGCTGCTCTCAGGGGCAGCAATCCTTCATGATGACTTGGAGTTCTGGCTGCTCCAGAGCAGATGGAGGAGTCAGCTCCATTCTCTCTCTGACCTGACCTCTGCCTCAAGGAAAACTTCCCAGCCTGGATGGCTGCTAACGTCAGAAGGTCTGTCGTTTCTTTGAAATTAGTCTTAAACTCTCTGTATTGAGAAATGGACTACTGACAATCTGGTATAACAACTCTTATGTTATTCCAACCATTCTTTTTAAAGGAAAACTGTATTCCAGACTGACTTCAGTATGATGCTTTTTCAATAGTTTGATCCAAAACCTTTTCCTTATTAGACTATTTGTCCTGTTAACCGTTTACAGTTCACCGGTGCCGAAGGCATCCTTCGTTGTTCATTCCCACCCCAGCACTGAGAAAAGCTGCACCAAAGCCTTTCTGGACCTTACTGACATTTCAGTTCTTTACACAATGCAGAGGTAGTTACTTGGATTAGTCAGGAGACGAACAAATTGCTGCCTATATACATACAGATTTCTGCAAGCCATAGAGATTTCTATCTGCCTGTACAAATACGAGGGATCGACTTGTTCCAAAAGCTTGCAAATCTTGATTACCCTGACTCTGCCACAGAGGCTGGATGTGTATGAGGATTTGTAGTCTATCCTCAGTGAACACGAAGCTAACTAAAGCAGCTTAGACAAGATCTTTTATTTGATGGCAGAGAACTAATCTTGGATGCAATACAATGTATACAATCTCGAATCACTACAGGGATCTTATCACCCTACTCCCTTCCTCATCTGCCTGTTTTAATTGCAGACAGCCTGTAAGCCCCTTCCTCCTCCACTGCAGTGTCCTGTCATCCCACAGCACCCAGAGCCAGTGCCACTCTTTGGAAAAGGCACGGTCAGATCTCTCACTCATCTCTGCCTCCTCAAACAAAGCTGTGGAAATCATCCCTCTAAATCCTCCCTGATCTCCTTGTGGTGATCTCACTCCCAGAGCTGTTCAAACATATGGGCAGCAATCAGGCCACATCCAACCTCACATTTACCAGAAATGTTTATAACAGCTCAGTGTCCCCTTTTTGCCTGTACTTTCAATTTATACATATGCTTGCCTGTAATTTCAATCTATACATGTCATTCCCTTGACACATTATTACCCTGCTGAAGTGGAAATTCACATCTGTATACATTAGAAAAACAACACTGTGACAGAAAATGTGAAAATCCTCGCATAATAAATCCTCCATATTGCTTGCAAGAAATACCCCAACTCATAGAACAAAATGAAAATATATTACCTTGAAGCAAGAAAGTACCTATAAAATTAGAAGGGAGATTCTCAGATTTCAGGTGCTTTCATTAAGGAACAATGTTTCATGAACTAAACAGATACATAGTATTTTTAAAGCATTTCTGAGAAATTTTCATTGTATGATCAAGATACTTGAAATCACATTTAGGAAAAAACACCTTGTAGAAAAGTAAATGTCTGCTTTGGTCACTACTAGAAGATGCAGCCCTTGTTCTGATTGACTTCCACTAACTTTATTGCCAGTCAATGAGAACTGCATGAAAAAATCTGCAGAGAAAATGACAGTGCTGATAGAGCAGAGGAATTAGTGACTGAAACCAAGTTGGGCAGGATGCTTATGCTGTCACTATTCAAGGTCAAGGAATATTTACACAGGATCTTTATCAGAGAATAAATGCACACACAAAGAATTACTGCTGTATTTCCCAGTGAACGCATACAAGAAATACTGAAGCATGGATTGCACACACAAGGAAAGCTTTTGAGAGAGCAGGAATTCAAAGGAATACAGCAGAAATGAAGTTTATTTGTTACGGTAAAAGTCAACACTGTATGCAATACAGCTTAGACCCACTGCTTATTTCCTGATTTTACTGGGACACACTACTACTGGGTAAAGAAGAAGTGAATATAAAGCCTAATTCTGGACACAGGATTTAAAGACCTGATTAGAAGAAATTAAAATATTTCTAAAAGGAAAAAATTCCATTAGTTTTGCTGAAATGATAGGTAGATAAATAGATAGACTACATAAACATACAAGTATAAATATAAATACTTGTATTTATACATATCTATATATATGCAGACCACAAAACTGTCAAAATCACAGACATTTACTCTGTATTACATATATGAATAGATACGCTTATCTATACATAATGAAAAGTTAGTCCTGATAAGCAGTTCTATTATTTTATGCCAACTATTAGGCTAATTTCAATAACAGCTTAAGCATTAATATAACTACAAAATATATGGCAGCAAAAGGAATAAAGATGTTTTTAGGTAAAACCAATGTAAGTACTCTGAGTTATCCTAAAAACACTTCACCCATTGTCCCACCAACATGGCAATTTGTTTGTGTTGTATTTGTGGATTCCTCATTAGCCATTTGTGAATTTATGAAAATATAAAAGCCTACTTATAACTCATGAACAATGGTTAAAATGATTATTTTTCACTGCCATTTCCATTTATTCTTACTGCTTGTAATTTCTACGAGTATCTAAATTTACTCTGTATTTCCTACACAGGTAGGGATTGCCAAGCTAACTGTATCTGTTCTACAGTTTTTAACATTCATATTTCTAGTGTAATATGACCACTTCTATCTATATTTATCACTTTTATCTATTAGTTGCATACCATTTCTCATATCTTATCTGCGTGTGTGATACAGATTCATTTTACCTTTCGAATAGATGCAATATAAACTTGTCTTCCTCATATATATAAATTCTCAAGGAAATAAAAGCAAAATAGCTTCAAGTGCTAGTAGTGTCATTAAATCCTGCTATGTTACCAAGATCAGATGTTCAGAATGCAAGGATCTCTAGGGTCTCTGTTTCTTTTTCAAAAGAAATGCATTTTGTCTTCCTTAGGTTGCAAAATGAAACTGAAAATGAAATGAAAATGTTTCAAACACTAAATGCTAAAGGATTAAAGGTGCCCAATATGAAGTGAAACTTCTCGATTGTCATCACTTATTGTGATATCTCTAATCACACTATGTGTGCATTAATTGGATTCCGCAAAATCACTCGAGCTTTTAGTGTTCTCAAAGCCTGAACAAATGGATTAGTATGAAAAAATCTGCACCACAAAAAAAAGATAAAGGAAGTATTTTTATTTCCTTTTGTTTAGCCCAATGAGGGGATTAAAATGCTATTTGTTAGCTAGAATTATAGCAGGATCCTAGACAGTTAATTCTGAGAAAACAAAGTCTCAGAGGAATATTCCAGACAGACAAGAAACTATAAAATAAATATATTCCCTTTAGCTACATTGGAAGAAGAAATGAAACACATTCTACGTCAACTCCAGTTCTGTCAAATTACTGCTATGCCACAACTTCCAGCCTATGCTCTAATTTAAATGTATTAAAACCAAATGAAAAAAAAAAAAAACCAAACAACACTGATTTGTGTCCTATTGAGATCTTTTCAATAAAAATTCACACCTAGACTTTTTGTCATACAATTTATATAACTAATAATTCCTTAAAAACAGCTGTGAGCATAAAAAGTTCGGTGTAACCCTAGGCCTAGAGATGCTGATTCGCAATTTCACACTAAGTCAGCGAATGAGAAACAAAAAAAAAATTTACTCTAACTAAATGAAAGAAGTGAAAGCAGCACCTCTCCCAAGCTGCTCTGGGCACCCCCCGGGACAGAAGCGCTCTGTCAGCTCAGCCAGGCACAGGGAACGTCTCCTCCTGCCCTGCTGGGCGCAACCCGCGCGGGGAGCAGCTGCCCCGGGAGCCAACACTCGGGTACTTCAAGCCAAGCCAGCCCTGATGTCTGCGTTTCATTTGACAGAGTTAATGCTGATTATCAAGTGCCAGCCCTTTTACTACCGGCTGGAGGGAGGTGCGGGCTGGTTTGGCATAACGTAATTGACACAGATCTAAAAACATCCCGTCCCCACGCACAAGAGAAATGATGTTTGCTTATTTTTCCGCACGGATGAAGGAGAGCTTGAATGACTCATCCTTAAGCGGGTAAACAAGAGTGGGGGGTCTGAATTGAATTGCAACATAATTTCCTTTAAAAGCTTGTTGAGAACATACAGCTACACTGTATCATGGCAAGGACTGCGAGCAGGACGAGCACTGCTTGCAAGCGCTGGAAGTATAAACACAGGGCTGATATAATGTTGAAGATGGGGAAAAGCACAAGCAAGAACTATTTTCTGGTTTTGTAGCATCAATTTAACCCTTTGAAAGTATAATTGCTTTCCAGCAGCAACAGTGGAGTCCCTGAAGCCATGCTCAAGGCTTCTTCAGTAATTCACTACATAATTATGTTCACAAATTTGAAAAAAATTATGGTAGGCATCTTAGTATAATTTCTATTTTAGGACTAACCCACGTTCAGAACACATCTGCACATTGTATACCTCATTCAGTGTTTAGAAGCCATATTGCACAGAAGAAAAATAGCTGATTTATTCAGTGCCTTTCGAATTAGATTTCATACTGAAAACTTCTGAAAAGCACTGAACTCCTCCAGCTCCCATAGGCTTCAACGATGCCTGAAATGCAGAAGAATTGAAATAATCTTCATAACTTAACATATATAGATTAAGATCTCCATATTTGAACTTTTTCTTGCAGATAAATGAAGAGGCTGTGTATGAACCAAGGCTCATATAGGAAAAACCTTCAAAATTAGTGTTTGTTCAGCAAGAGAAATAAATGTTATGTCTGCCTTGCACAGATGAATAAATCTACTTAAGTCAATAAACACTAATGAAATGAATGGAACTAACATTGATTTCAGGGCAGCCAGGACTTTGCCCAACGTATTTACTCTGAACAAAACCGTATAAACACATTAATTGACTGCAAGGAGAGGGATTCAGAAAGATACAACATAAATTCTGCTGGCATTTGTTTTTTTGAACCAGTATCTTTGACAGAAGCCTCATTATTTTTTCAAGTAATTTTCTCTTTAAGTTCTGTATTTTGAATCAAATCAATAAACTATTATTACCAAGTTGATTTTTATGAAAACCAAACTGTACTTTATTCAGTAAAAACATAGGTGCTTCAGTTCATTCACAGCACATGACCAGCCATGAATTTAAGATACTTTGATTTTTATCATTTATTCATTTTTATTTATTTTATAGATTATTCATTGTGATAATTATTCTAAAGAGGTATTTTGTATCCTGATTTTTCTAAACTACTTAATACTTACCAATAAATATGTAACTCAGAATAATTTGTAAATGACATCAAATTTGTATGTGGAAAGATGGCTGGGGGTAAAATTAGGGGAAACTGAGAAGTTACATTCGCATCCTAACAGAGGCTATAATGATACAGAAATTATAGGGTAAAACACAGCTGCTGCTCCCTGGATGGAATGGAGCTGGCAGCTCCAAACCTATTCCACGATGATTCCCCATGGACACAATCTGCAACCACAGCACCTGCTAAGGGGGTGGAATGGAGGCTGGAGTGGAGTGGGAACACCACAGCCAGGCTCTGGAAATCCTCACAGGGAGGGAACTCGAGGTTACTCTGCAGCTCAGAAACCCCGAAGCACCTGTCCACCGAGGGAGAGAGGACCTGATGTCCTGAGCCAACAGCCTGGCTGCTGAGCCAGCAACTGGGGCAAAATCGCTCTCCTCAGATGAACTTGGTTCATCTAAAGAGGGAAAAGCTGAAGGTATCATTTGTGCAGTTTTAGGAGTCTGTTTCTCCTGTGCACAGGGGGAACCCAAGGATTCCTTTTCTTCCAAAAGGATTTCTGAGCTCGAGTATACTGCTGTGAAATCAGAAATTGAGGTGTTCGAGTCATCGTTAGCCTTTGATAGAGAAGCAGGAGAAAAATTTGCAATGCAAGCTGATGGATTGAAAATTATCATCTTAAAACCAAAGTTGGGCAGTTTAAAACTCTGCTCGCTGCTGTGGAGCACAGAGAGAAACTGGTGGAGAAACTGCCTCCTGTTGCAGATACTCTGTGGCTCTGCGAGTCAGTACCTTACACAGGCCCTGAGACTTGGGATGGAGATGTTTGGTACAATAATGATGATGATAAAACCATAGAGAACCCTGATTCCAAATGTGAGCTCAGGAAAACAGAAAGACCCAGAATCACCACTTCAATAACCGTGAAAATGCTAAGTTCAGCACCAACAGCAGTGACAGGACTTCTCCCTAACTGGAGACTTCATCCAAAATAAGCATTTAAAGCTTTGAGAAAATACAAGTCAATCTCACATCCAAGAACAGTGACAAGAAATGAAAGAAATATATTAATCATTGAGCAATCAAAGAGCTGTCATCACACTTCACTTCTTAGGCTGAAACGTAAACATAAATGTGGAAATGGATTAAAATTATCACAATGTACAGGGAAATTTTTCAACAGAATACTTTGGCTGAAGTGTAAGTTCTAATCACAGCCATTTATGTAGCCACCTAAAATGGCAGAATTAACAATATTTATTAATTTTTAAATGTATTGATATAATGTATCTGGGAAGACCTCTGCTTAGTCTTTTTTAGCCATGGTACCAATGTGATTTAAAGTCCATTTTGTAAGTTTACGTATGATCAGAGACCAGAGAGACCCTGACAACTCTGACAACTTTGAAGTCTAATACTGAAGCAAGGTACCTACACGACAGTTAAAGGCATTTCTGCTAAGATAGTCTATGTTTTCAAGAATCAAGGAAAGGGCAGCCAACTCATCCACATTTTGTTACATACTTTTACCATTTCAAAATATTAAAAGAATTATTATGAAATCCAGATTATTAAATTTTATCAAAATATAAGATATTTGTCCTAAAGTTTCAAAGCTATGTATCCTGTGTGCAGCAGCACCGTGAATTAGATTGGAGAGTGAGAAGGGCAATATAATTGTTCCATCAGACAGGAGAGTTTGTTACTGAAGTTAGCAGTGCTGTTCCACTGAGCTGTTACCTCTGACAGACAGGCACAGGCACGAGTTCAGTGGCCATACAGTGGCAGCTGTACCTGAGTTACTGAAATTCTTGTAATGAAAATGAAAAGCATGAAGGAGAGGAGCAGCTACCGAGAAGTTACATTCACATCCTAACAGAGGCTATAATGATACAGAAATTATAGGGTAAAACACAGCTACTGCTCCCTGTATGGAATGGAGCTGGCAGCTCCAAACCTATTCCACAGTGATTCCCATGGACACAATCTGCAACCACAGCACCTGCTAAGGGGGGGGAATGGAGGCTGGAGCGGAGTGGGAACACCACGGCCAGGCTCTGGAAATCAGGATTATATGAATCAGGATTATATGAATCAGGATTTCTGAATTGACTCCATCTGATACTTCCATTCCCCTCTCCCTGCAGAAGTGTGGTGTAAGAATAAAGTGAACATGAGAAAGAACAGAGTTGAATGTTTCTGTGGGAACCTGCAAAGAAAACATACAGATTAATACAATGATTTCACTTATTGAGTAGTTTCAGCATAATTACAGCTATATTAAGACTGTCATAGTGAGGCATCAACAGTGCCATCATAATGCCTACATAAAAGGTGACTCATCAGAGCCCTGAAATTCAAGTGAAACACTTACTGTCACTCAAAATGCTTTAGGAAATGAAAGCCAATTTTTGCAGCCTAACAGGCTAACTCACTATGCTATTTTAATTATTTTTCATTCAGACAGATTTTTCTTGGCACATAGAACCAATGCATCAAGGAGAAATTTCTTTTGAAAAAGCACATAGCAAGATAGTATCAATTGAGGATGCAAGAGTAAAAACAGGAAACAAAAAGAAAGAAAGAAGATGTGATCTAAGATGCTAAATACTGAAGATTTACAGAAAAGGGAACAAGGGAAAGAAGGAAAACCTGTAAGCCTTTAAATTTATACACAGTCACTTAATAACTGGACATATTTTGCTGCAAATGTGTCTGACAGAGAATTATGCAACAATTACTTCTAAGCCTGTAAGTAAGTAAACTTATAAGCCATTCAAAAATCCATGTAACATTTCAATAGTTATTTAGTATTCCAAAAGCATAAAATATGGCGGAAAAAAATCAACACATTTCTTTATATAGTGCAGAACATCATGGATATCATGTCTGTGAACATCCAGCGATCTGGGAGAAAAATTCACAGTGACTTCCAACTCAGTGGGATGTGACTTTTTCAGGGAGTGATCTCCAGCTCCACAACAGACGAGCCTCAGCAGCACTTCCCTCCTCCCTCACCTCACTCCACTCCAGGAAATCCACTCTGGTTGCTCCTCATGGAGACTCCAGGTGATTTTCCCTTGTTTGTTCTCACCCAGGTTGACAGCATTTTCAGCTAGGGAACTGTATGCATTGACCTCATAGAGCAGAAAAGCACAGGGAGATGGTCTTCCAGCTGATAGGGGAAAAGAATCAAAACTGCTTTTTTTTTAACTAAAAAAGACATATTTTAACAATCATGTTCCATCTATTTCCAACTTTCTTAATTGTTGGATAACGTGTATCTTTAAAACTTTTAGTGAAACACGGGAAATTCACCTTCCTATTCCTACAGTAGATGGGATTGGCTAATACAGGTAGAAAGAGATTCCATCATAAACACATATATTTACATATTATTTCAGCTTTGAATCAGCCTAATAATAGAATAATTTAGAGAACTGTATGAAGGTTTTGTGAATTTCATTTTGATAGTGCAGAAAGTATTATGAGAAAACCTATGAAAACCCATGAGCTTTGGAGAAATATATACATCCTTTCCAGGCTCTCCAGCATCAAGTTTAACTGAAAAGGAAAATTCTGTTTCAATAAAAGATAAAATTTTTTAGTTCATTCTTGTGCTCTTTAAAAATAGTTTAATCTGTAAGATTTAATCTATAAAGTTAGACTGCTTAAATATAGACATTATATAGCCAAATGTTCCATTAAACAAAATAAAGGAGGCTCATTTTCTTTCAATTATCAAAATCTGAAAAGATACTAAATTTCAAAGTAATGTATTCTTATTTCAACAGAAATTTCAATTTCCACATCAGTTCTTGAGAACATTTTTCTATAGCATTATCATACACCAGTTTACTTTCTTTCACATGACCTAAAACATTTTGTCTAAAGGTGTAATTTTCAATACATTTACTTAATGTGCTTAGCAGTTTGTCAAGGTCAGTAACACACTATCACCTCAGATGCTTTTTGAAATTATTCCTCATGAGCCCTGTATTGTGAAAAAATACAAGGGAAAATAAATGGCTAAAAATTGTGATACATAACGAATAACTGAGAAGCTGCTGACCATCAGTTTGCTTATTTGAGAAATACTGAGGTAAACTGTAATGAAGTAGCTGATGCAGTGGACGAATAATGGGGATTCATCTCCTATCCACAGCAAAGATATTCAATGGAAAGTTTTGACTGAAGTGTTTTCCTAAGAGCTCAGTCCTTTTGAGTGGTTCACATCATGACCCTCCCTCAGGACGTTTAATATCAGACAGCACGGACTCTCTTCTGCTTGGATGGGAACACGGCATGAAACTACAACTGTGCGTGGAAATCAACAACAGAGCAGGTATTCCACCTTTGGGTGGCAAGGCACCTCCAGATAGAGGGTTTTATAAATACTAAACTTGTGAGATTTTCATTCCAGTTACACTATTAATAATGTAGGACTGTAACCCACATAGTAACTGCTCCATGCAAAGCATCCTTCTTCCAAGCGACATCCCAGGATTAGACTGCACTAGCCTACTCTAAAAATAAAGTCACCCATCATGTGGCCTTGCACCAGCTATGAGTAATCTGTTTTCCTCCATCTCCAGCTTTCCACTAACATGGTAGTTTGGAACACAAAGTCTTTTCCTGAGCAGAAAATAAAATAGATGTTAAATGAGTGAGACTAAGGCTGGGGAAACTGCTTGCATTGCATTAAGGGTTGCCTTACAATGACACCTAAATGTATTTCCATGGAACTGCTCCTACCAAATTCTGTTCTAAAATACAGTGAAGAGATTTAGGGTTTTCTTAAGTTACATAACAAGAACCCAAAATAAAGCATTCACATATTCACTTATATTGTAAAAAGCACAAAAAGCTTCAAGCAATAAAATAGCATAGCACTCTTAATTAGTTTTCAAGGGTTACATTTTGCCACCATAAAATGGGACAGAAATAGCAAAGCAGGTAAGGCAGAATGCTCTCCAGAGGACTATGTAAGGATGTGAACAAAAATTTAGTCTCCAGAGCTCATGCTCTGCATCTTGTACTCAAACATTAATCTAAAAGGAAGCACACAGTGACATACTACAATCATTCTGACTGATGAAAATGAAGGCATATAACAGAAAAATTGGCATTTTACAGATTATATTAATAATAGATCTAATAGATCAAGAATGAAAAAAGAAATTAAACATTTTTCAAAGTACACATATGTTTGACTTACATGAGAGAAAAACAAAACAAACCAGTTTGGCAGCAAAGACCAGGGAAATTTTTTTCTTTGGTTGTGGATTAGATCTTCCTTGTACTTTTATTAGTTACGGGACTCTGAGGACTTAATTAGTTGAAGTTAAAATTAATTCTGGTCTTTTTCTCTTTGCACGTAAGCAGAGGAGACATCTCGGATTTTGTACTGGATAGGTGGATAGATCACTAAAGGCTGCTCTCCAAAAGGCAAATGCTGCTTTATGCCCCGAGTATTCATCTCTAAAAACCATCTTCAGTCCAAAGAACACCATCAGAAACTATCCAAAGTATCTGGTTTTTACCTGGGAAGAGTGTGATGATTTGCTAAATAAAACGTTTTCCATTTTTGACTGAAGGATTTTCCTTTTTCCTTAATCCCTTGTACAAACAGAAACAAACACACAGAGCAATCAAGTTCACCAGTACAGTGGTCATTTTGGGATGGCTAAGCCTAAAAGGGCAGGCTGCATTAATTGTTTTCTTCAGTAAATAATGAGGAAAAACCCAAAGCTATCCATTACAAATCCTCATGGTAAATGTAACTAACTCACCCATAAACAAACTTATTGATGCAAAAATCTTCAAGTGTCTGTGAGATTTAGTCACATCTTTACCTTAAGAGAAAAAAAAGGCAACCAGACAACTTCCTCCTGGAGCATATTTAAAAGAAATTATGAACTCAAAAATAATTTCCAGAACTGCCATGAAGAAAGAGAGATCTGACCTAAGGCATGCTATCTCAAATTTGCATCAAAGCTCCCCATGGGCTGCCATGAGCAGCCTGAGCTGGCACAGTTCACACCTCTGTGGCTGGGAATTTCAGCTCACACTGACTGCAGCAGCATTGCAAGGGCTGTCTCTAGGAAAGGATGAGTTATGTGTTTACCATATGTCAGCCACTATACCCAAACCTGGCTTTTCAGAAAAGAAATACCTTTGTGACAATCAAAAGCTAAACTATCTGGAGCATAAATTTTCTATGATCTTCACAAAAATTAGAAGTGAAAGAATAAAAATTCAACACTAAAATGCTTTCAATTTGCTTCCTGCAAATTCTAGTTTACTTTTGCACATGTTATAAATGAATTCATAGAGATGTAAAAAAAATAATGTGAGAAGAAACAAGGCAGAGTTGTACTTCCTTCTCTGATTTCAGCTGACCACTTGCCTTTTGTAAAGAAACAGCAACCACTAACTTAATGTATGTGCATTCCAAAAGCATAAAGGACTTCTGTATATGTGAGTTCCCCTGGAAGGCATACAAACAAATGAACAAACAAACAGAAACAGCTTTTATAATCTAAAACATTTTCCCTTCTGTTTGAAGGTAACAAGACAAAACAAAAAAGGTCAAATACCCCATTTCAGAATCTGGAATCAAAGCCATAAGTGGTAACAGCCAGGGTCAGAGAAGAGGGGTGGACACATAAACTCAAGGATTCTATGATGACAAAAGGAGAATAAGTAAAATGATTATTGTCTCTCACCTCTGAAACTAACTCTGAAATGGGCTATTTTTACATGGAAAGACCCCAGTCAAGGATGTGATGTATATTATTCCAGAAGGCCTGAAGATACCTTTGAAAATTGGAAAAAAAATTCATTTAAAATCATTTAAACTCCCAGGACAGTTTGAGAACATCCCAAATGATGTAAATGATTTTTAATGCCTCTGTCTCATCCCTCACCTTCTAGTTACCTGCCACTTTGTGTGTTTGCCTCACACACTGAGGACTTGCTTCTGTGTTGGAATTAATACTTTTAAGAGAAAAGAGGCATGAGATTCCTCTAACCAACACCTACTGTGTACACATCAACATCTAAATTAGCCTACTAAACTTTCTTTTTTGTCAGTGAAGAGACCTAGGAGAGAGATACAATAATTCACCTAAACTTTTAGACAGAGCTGAGATTAAAAAAATCTCAGAGGTGACAGTAGATTCCCTCCTCTAGGAATCCTGAAAATAAGTCACAATTCCACAATTCATTAAAATATAAAATATATATTTATGGATGGTGGCTTCTAAACTCTCCCTCCCAAAGTCAAAGTGGTTCACGCATCTCAGTGTCCGGCAGTGGCCACGGTCACTGACCACACAGCCAAACCATTCCCGTGTGTCTCTGCTGCTGTCCCTGCTTTGCCTAAATAGTCCTATTTCTTCTGGATTCTTGGATCATGAAGGTCACGCTACACAACAGATTTATGCTGACAAAATTGTAGAAATCTGACATGAATAGAGAGTGAACAGCAAGCTTGACAGTGATTGAATGTAACTGCTTTGAAGTTACGCCAGATTTAGACTGACTGTATCCTATAATATTTGGGAATTCACTGTACAAAACTGGGGTTTTTTTCTTCCTATTCATGTACACAAGCACATTTTAAAAACAAATTTGCATTTTTTTTGGTCACAGTATAGTAATAATTTGAGTCCCTGAATACTTTAGCATTAAAAAAATTCTTCCTTTTACAAAGTTGCTGAAGATCACTGAAATGTAACCTTTATGATAGGTCAGTAAACTTCAGATCAGTAAACACAAATATGCCTTTGCCTCCAGTGAATATATTCCATTTTAAGAGCTGTGTTCATCCCATCTACAAATACAGTTTAGTGTAAGCAGTCACATTTTATTTTCTCACTTTAAAAATGCCCAGAGATTATCTCTAATGTTTATGCTTTGATTTGCTCAAATAAAAGGCTATTTGAAAAAGTTGGATATAAACATTTCCTGCAATTCTCAATAAAAACCATATTAGAGTTGGATATTTGATGCACCAAATTATCCTGACCGGAAACCTACTAAATAAGAAAAAAACTCTTGCACTGCATTTTTCTTTAAATGGAATTCATTTCTGTTCTATGCACTTAGTTAAAATTAATCACAAACGAAATTGTGGAGGCAATTAGTTTGCATTTCACTACCTGTATCACTGACTTTATGTGGAGAGGTGTTTTTTCACTATCCAGTAGTTGTTCACTGCAGAGGCAGGACTCATGCAGAGTGGCCACCATTCCTTTAGTATTTGTAAGTGGCTCTCCTGGCCCTCTAAATACCTACTACATGATTTTACTGTATTAGCTGTAGCGTTGTTGTCACCATCTACAACTGAATTCTGAACATAACACCAGAATACAGGGATTACACGTTTTCAAACACTAAATTAAGTGTGCTACACACGGGACAACTTGAGGGACATGTGCAGTAAGGTGACAAAGTTGATGGTTCCAAGTAGAGATTTTTCCGCACAACAGAAACACAACAGTCCAACTGCTTGTATAATACGCTGACAGTCTTTGAAAATTACTAAAGCACTCCAGAAAGCCATAAAAATAGCTACTGTTGTTGTATTTCTTCCCCACCAAGACTTAGGAAATATTCCCAGAGCTCCAGCTCCAGCATTTTAGACTGTTTAAGAAAGGCAAGATCATAAAATGGATGTGAAGTATTTTGTTGCCACTTCAAATATAAAGCTGGAGGTGGGGAGCTGCCCTGGTACACCAGAAACCCGGGATGGACCGAACAAGTGCCCGTGAACAGATCACTGAGAAGTGCCTACATGTTAAGCATTGTAGACTCCGAAGTTGCACAGATTTGCTGGTTCTGATTCACCTCTTGCTGAGACCAGCTGATGCTGCCAAGTTGCGTAATGCGTGCGAAGCATGGAAGAGCTCAGTGACAGCCACAGACGAGGGCAGCAGCAGCCATTTCATCTGTGCTGGCACAAACTCGTGCCCTCGAGAGAAGCAGCGAAGAAGCAGCTCCATTGCTCGAGGCAGCCCTTGAAAGGGCCGTGCCAAGGGATCAGTGACGTGCAGAGGGAGCCAGGAGAGCGCCTGCATTCGGAAGGGACAGGGCAGCACCAGCAGCACTAACACATGGCTGGGTAAGGCACTACTCTGAGTCAATTACCTGTGTTGTTGGCTCATTCTCACTTGTAAATAAATAGGGCTAGATTAAATCCACTTGACCTCATGACTTCGGATAAAGGAGTTTCAGTGTGTTCTTAACAAATAAGAGCACCCAGCAAAACTTTAGCTATGCTTGTATAATCTCAAATGTAAAAAAAAAAAAAAAAATCTATTCTACATGCAAAACATTTCAGAGCTTTCAAAGCATATTTTCTTAAAAAGAAGAAACACTTAAGAAAAAAGAAACTTGAAACCATGAGAAAGTTAATAAGAAAATGTGAAAGCCTTCTACTTGTAATTCAAAAAAAATTAGAACTTCCTTACTGCACCTCCTCATTGTGCTGTTCCTAGCACTTCAATTAGGCAAGGCATTTAGGGTTGAAAACCTAAGACTGCAGGAGACACAGGTAATCATTTTGGTATTATCCTTAATTTTCCCAACAATCATTGCCAGAAAGAGAAATGCAAGTAAAGGCTTTTTTTTAATTCTCATTACAAACTCTATCTTTCAGAGGCAATATCAGAATTCTAATGACTCATATATTCTGTGAATGAGCATAATGAACACTACCACTCTGACACTTTCAATGTTCTGTAATTTGATTTGTTGGCAATTCCTATTCTCTCCTGTTTACAACCTGCAGGAAACAGGTGAAATATCTAGCCAGTCAAAATAGTGAATATTTATAAGACTCAACTTTATGGATTCATTTTACCTCTCCATATAGTGGAGAGCTTTACCTTATTATGCATTTTGAGAAACCATTCTGCACATGCCCAAGCAACAGCAATCTTTCTGAGAGCAGCCCTATTATGAGGTGAAATAGCTTCAGGGGAGAACTTTGCCATATGTTTAGCAAGTCTCCCAAAAGTTTAAGCTCTTCCACTTTATAAAGAAGACACACAATTGCTAATGCCCCTTCCTTGGTACAGGGCTACAATGAATTTTTACGTTTGCAGCTTCTATCGGTTGTCTCAAGGACACGAGGAGAAGGCCAGGGGATGGGCTGTGCATGGACCAGCTGCAAAGGGAAGGTGCCCAGCAGTGTCATACGGCAGAGGGACCAGTCTGTCCCCTCGTGCCATCAGCCAGCGTGGTTCCATTGTCAGGATGGCCCTGCTGTCCTCCAGATAAGGACTGACAGCCACTCCTTTCACGGTAAGAGGTGCTCCCCACATGATCCACACCTGACTCTGGGGGGTTGCAATGGCTGGACCTTGACTCTTCCATCAGTTATCTCAGCTCTGCCCTTGCTGTGCCACAAAACGAGGGAGACCTTTGATAAAGGTTCCCTGAACCGAAATCATTGATTGAGTCTGGCAAAATTAATATTTTAGGGCTCTTAATTCCATTTTTAAATGGATTAAACAGAAAAGCCTCTAATTTTGTAACAAATACAGAGAGTACAAGTCCATATGCTTATTGTCTAAGCTTTCAGCAAATAAACAGACACATATCACACCTCTACTTTAGGAGACTTCTAGTCACACAATAATTATCTTGTTATGACTGCTCATGCAACGTGCTGCATGGCCAGCAGTAACACAGAGCTCTCCAGTCCCTCCACAGAGCAACATGAGGTCTCCTGAATGTCTCTTTTTTTTCTGAACTGGAAGAAAAAAAGAAGTAGAAATTGCTGGGCAGGGTGGTTTAGTCTCTATCCCCCAGTGCTCTCTGTTGCAAATGCTGCCTTTTTGACAATTACTCCTTTCTACAGGTTTATAGTGATATCCATCCACCTATTTGCATTTCACCTACAGGAGGATGGAAACAAATCTTTACTGCAAGACTTGCTTTCCTTCAGCTGTATCCAGACCTCTAATCTCAGTCATTTTTGATATTTCAGATTTGAACAGCTAACTTTCATATGAAAAGATTTTTTTATGTGTTGATATCTTAGACAAAACATAATTTTACAAACTAAGTAATTTTTTATTTATATTTTAAATGTTTAGGAAACAATTAGTATCCTGTTTTCTAAAGACACCTTTATAATCTTAACAGCAGTCTAAACTGTTTTATTCCCTCTGAATTACGCAACCACCTGAAATGCCACAACTTTAAAATTATCTTTGTAATATTTTTTTAAGTGCTGTTTGAAACAACAAAAAATGCCTCAGCAAGGAATAAGATGCAAGCACGCACATTAAGGATGAAATCACATCAATACATTTCATATACATGAAAAATTAATGCAAGATCAATGGTGAACACAAAATAAGTGGCTTTTTGCACAAAGACTCCCACGTCATATTTCTGGCTGATGACAGAGGTCTATTAACAAAATTAAGTAACAACCTTGTAAGTATATGAAATACTAATATATTAGGGAATAAAAGAAAATAGGCTTCAGACAAAAGAAAAATAACTCACCTATGGTGAATGTGAGAGTGGTGAATTCATATGTATTTTATTGTAAAATACTAGAATCTGCTTTGGTGGTTTAAATAGAAATATATCTGGCCAGGGAGAGATGGCGCCAGCCTAGATAAAGGACATGGGACTGAAGATAATTTTCTCTTTTTAAAAGGGTCATGAAACAATAGGAACAGTTGACTTTGATCCCTGTTTTGAGAACTGGTTGGATCCAGTCCTCCTCTGACAGAGAAGCACCCAAATTAATGCTGAAGAAGTCACTGCAGGATAAAACATGAATTTCATTGGATGTATATGGATGTACTTGGCTGAACTCTACTATGTAGGGAGTTCTGAGCCACTGCAAAGGAGGTCAGCTTAGATGGAAAGAACCCTCCCCTTTCAGTTTCACTCTCGAGTACAGAAAACAGTTCAGAATTTAGAACAACTCTGCAGGACAGCACAGGGAACTATCAAGAAACAGAAGTGCATTACCAAGGGTTTTGTTTTGAGGATCAGAAGGATAAGTACAGGCAAACAAATACCCACTGAAAGGATGATAATAATGTACTTCTTTCACTAGTTAAAATATTGCTTAAAACACTTCTGTTTCTTGTCTCATATCTATCTATCCATCCATCCATCCATCCCTCCATCCATCCATCCTTTCTTTATTTCAGTTCCAGGTCAAAATGAAACACATTGCACACTGAGTGGCAGGGAAAACCATGCTTTCCCTCTGTTGTTTAAGAACTGATATCCTAGATTCATTAAAACTCACCAGAAATGTATGATGTATTAAAGAAGTAATTGAAAATAAATATTATACTTATTTGAAATTACAAACCACTTCACACTGTTAATTACTTCGGCAAGCTGTGTATTTTTACACTTGCAATCACTCATAGAGATGAGATTACTGCTAAAGCAGACTCAAAATAAATATACATGCCAATAGATGCCAAAAAAAATTAAAAACTAAAAAGAATGTTTTCCTCAAACATCTTGAAGATATTGATTTGTGAAGAAAAAAAACCAGTCTCCCTAAACTTCTGGGATTAATAAGGAATAAGAGTAATTTACCACACAGAGCAACATATTAAAATCTACAAATGAGTATTGGAAAAAGGTTTTTTTTTTTAAAAAATACAGGAAAAATTCAACACAACTGCAAGAATGAAATGACTAGCAATGTTACTTAGATAATGGCAGGACAATGTGATTAGTGCATGATTAAAATGGGTCACTATTAAACAAAATTTCCCTGCGATGTATTAATGATAGCCATCCTTTCTTTACAATTGCATAAAACAAAAATAAACATGCTAAGGATGGATTCTCACTGAACTTTGTAAGAGTGTCTTCCTTTAAATAAGAGTAGAATAACGTCCCCAGGTCTATTTAAGAGGACGCAAAAGCAGGTTTTTATGAGCTTCAGTGGGCACATTTTTATATGTTTACATGAACTCCAGCACACGAAATCTTTAACTCAAGATCACAGGTAACATGGCCAAAAGCAATTTCACAACCTTTGCAATCACGGCCTGATGACACCAAAAGTGTTCTTGCAATTAAAAATGTTTCCCAAAGTCACTATGATTTATGGGCTGAGTGATTTGGCTGTCTCTGGAAAACTTTAAGAGCATGGCTTATAAAATTATATATTTTGATCCAGTAAGAAAGAATTACGAGATGAATTTTTAATGTCTCTCTAGTGCAGGGCATGGAGATAAAGGAGAATATTCCTTCCTACACCTACTTCTCTGATTTCTTATGCCAGTCACAGAATGATTCTACAAGGCCTCCATAAAAAAGTACAGAGGAGATGCTGCTGTTGCCTGCATTTTAGATTGGTTATTCTGCAGCTTTTCTACCTCTGTAATTCAGGGAGCGTTTGAATGAGTACTCAAGTAAAGATGTTTTCAGAATATGTAAGGTCTTTACGGCTTTCAAATGTGTGACACATCAGCATGGTGTAAGTGCTAATATTCACCTAATATTGCCATGCGTGTCTGGGTTTTTAGCAAGCTAGGAAAACTTTCAGCTTTCACCTTGAAATTTAAAAATACTTCCATTGCTTGTTTGCTTTCCCCAACTAAATAAAGTAGCATCCTATTGGGAAGGTCAAAAAGCATGTGACACCTGTTTTACTGTTTCAGAAGATAACCATAATACTAAGTGTGTCCAGTAATGACCTTGGATATGGTTGATACCAACTTTATTACACTGGCCAGTGACCCAGCTTTCTGTTTATTATCTCCATTACAGCATTTTTCTTCAACAGATAAAATTAGAATAACTTTTATAACAAAGGAAATGTCAATCGTATATTCTAACTTTTCACTGATAATTCTGTTATAATGTTCAGAGAATTAAATGCTATGAGGAGAAAAATATTAATGTTTATATAAATTCTGCACAGAGAAGTTCTTCTTGATACACTAAATGGCTTTCTATGAAAAATGAGCTTTGTATTAGCTCTTTGACAAAAAAGCCCAAAACTTGGTTGTTTCAGACCACAGATTGTACAACAATTGTCTTGAACAATTATTATTACACATCCTGTCACTGAGTGAAAAATGAGGTGCTTGCCCTGGGCATTGCATCGATAACTGTCACCTCTCCTCAGAGCTCCATAGCAGCATTTCCTACTCCTATTTACACCTCTATGACAGATACAGCAACAACTCATGCCGAGAGACCACGGCTGCAGCAATGCCCAAGTTATTCTCTGTGCAAGAGACCTACAGGTTCATTTACACCTGTATAAATCATGCTGTAAGCCAACTGTGCACAGTGTTCTTCCAATGACAACAAACTTCAATAAGTTGTGCTATCATATTTCTAGATGTTGGTAATATAAAATGTTATAAACTACATTTGAAGTGCTGTTGTCCTTCTATATTTTTCCTTTTTATACTGATGCTGGCCACCAATGGTAAGAGAGTATAAGAACAAGGAAAAACAAACTAAAGGGAGCTCTTACAACGGCAGATATTCAAACATTGGAACTTTTTATTACCATGATTTTAATTTGTTCTGGGCTTCAAAGTCATTACTCATTTAGAAATTCCCACTGAAATATGGTAGTTTTGGTTTCACTAAATTATTACCCAATTTCAGAAGCTGGACCTTAAATTATCACACAGAAAAGTCTGCAATACTAGTAGAGTAACCCATGTGTCTTGACAAGAATTTTGCCAGTTTCTATAGAAGTCAAGTATTTATCTTCCTAGTCTGAAATTGCTGTTTGAATAACTGAAGTTTTTTACACAGCATTCCTCAGACAGAAGACAAGACTCTCGTTAGAGCTTCCTGACCTTCCTTGCTCAGTTTAAAGGACTTCCCAGTAGCACCAAATCTGTTACTTTTTCTGAGTTCCCAGCACTTCCTGACTTCCAGACCCAGGCAGCAAACACAGCGCTTGGCAGTGACTTCATCTTGAATTCTATTTGAAAACCATTCTTAGGCTGAGATTTCAGAGAAATTATTGATCTAATAGAGAAATATTTTAAACAATTCCCATGCAAAAGCACCCTACTGTGTTGGGAACCCAGCTCCAAGAATTTAGAATAACTGGGGGAAAAAGCAAACTGAAAGCATGGGGACAAAGCCATCAAAGTGTTAGGCCAGATGGCCCCAGTTCACTGCTCTTGTCCAGCAACACTCACTGCAGTCAGAAAGAGGTAGGGCTGAAATGGGAGAGGAACCTACCACTGAAGAGGTGCTCTTGACACAGAGGGACAGGGGGCTGCACCCTGAGCACCAGCACTGCTTTTCGAAGCACAAGTTCTAATGAGCGAATCCAGCTCAAAAGGGCACTTAAAAATCAAGTTTAAATCAGTAATCTACAATTAACTCCAGTTACTCACAGCTGCAGTGTTTGACAGCAACACACCCCGCTTGACTTGCCTTGGCAACCAGAAAGTGGCAGGGTTTGTAGCATTTTCTGTTCATTACATGAAAATTATTAATTATTCTTTAACATTTTCCCTGAGACTGGTAATTTTCAGGTGCTATCTAATAAATGAATCGTTCTGGTTAAGCTGAAACATCTCAATTGTTCATTCGAACTTGGCAAGCTCAGCATTATCACCAACGCACAAGCCCTGTGAAATTCAACCACCATGGCAAATAGCAACTCCAGATGCACACTCAACACTGTAATTAAGTCATACAATGAGGAAGTTTCAGCTATCTGTATTTCCTCTAGAATATTCTACACCGACCGCAGTGCTGTTTAAATTATTACTGATTTACGTAATCCTGTGTTGGGCACATATAATGCAACTTAGAATTACAGGCCCTTACATTTCAACTACCTTGTCCAAGATTCCACACAGTCACCTAAAGTTTTCTGCTCCAGCAGCACATGCATCCAGCAGGGAGACAGCACAGGAGTGCCCCTTACAGCCACGAGGAGAACCGAGCTCTGGGCTACAGCAGAGGTTTGCAGGGAGCTCTGTTCTATGAAGGAGCAGCCTGCTCCTGCCCTGTATCCCTGCCAAGGAGCTGAAGGAACTGACGCATCACCTGCACACAGATGACACTTCCAGCTCCTGCTTCTGCTACCGACTCATCACTCTTAAAATTACCTACACAAGGAAACAAGATGAAGTTCTGCTTCATCTACTGACAAAAATCAAAATTTAAAATAACCAGCAACATGAGTAGCAAGATGCATGTTCCAATGATAAAAGCTAGCAGAAGTACATACAAAAGATTGTAAGTGAAGAGCTAATTCCTTCCTAGTGGACGTTATTTTATACACAGAAAACGTATTTTAAAAGTACCGACACAATTCGAACTAACTGCACCAGACATCAGCACAGCTTTTACTCTAGAAGTTATCCTGTAGATTCTTTCCATATTATTTGTCACACACACTACCTCAAGACAAGGGGAAAATGGCATAAACATATTGAGCAGGGTTTTCCTTAAAAAATTCAAGTTAACTTCAAGCACAGCTAACAACCTTTAGCAGCTACATTTACATGCAAAACAGTGAATTGCAACATGCAGAATAACAGGTTTTTAATTACGTCTGAATAAAATATTTTTATTCCCCTTTGTTTGATACATCACACAGTGATAGCGAAGAACAGTAAGAGACACAGGCACCTTCAGTACACGTTTAAAATATTAATTGCAAAGCACAGCATATTTGGCAACTCCTTCACTGCTACTTCCACTCAAGTGCAAAACAACATTACTGTGAATTCTGATGTGCTGTAGTCTTTCCACCTCAGGCAATGATCTTAAACCTCATTAGCTGAGTAGGTCTGAGTGGGATCAGGACTGAAAATGTGCAAAGAGTCAAGATTCAAACCTGAAGGATATTTGTGCGTGAGAAGAATCCAGGCACGCAAACAGAACATTCATCTGCACATCTCTAATCCTCTCATTAGATACAAGAACCTGCACTACTTTCACACACCAGAGCAAACACCGTGCTGAGACTGTTCCCCCAAGACTTCTAGAAATCAATTGTTCTGGTTTGTATTTTTTGGTCGATTAAACATGATTTCACATGATACATACGTACATTGACTTTGTACACCATTTGTTCACTCAAAAGCACTCTCTCCCTTTTTCTGCAATCCCGTGTGATGAAATTAAGTGAATAATGCAAAGGCAAAGCCATAAATTAACTGGACTGGAGATTCTCTCAGAATATTCCAAATCAGACCAGACTTCCTGTGCACTACTACAATCAGATTACCAGGAGTTAACTAACAGCTGTTTCCCACATCAGCTTTACCATGATTTTGTCCAGAACAGCTGTCACTTTACCTCACCTGTACTTATCCTAACCACCACTTTTATGGGTTTTTAGTATTAGCAGTCATTCAGAAGACTTTTGAGCCCATGTAAAATACCTTATTTGATTAAAAATCAGCACTAATCATTCAGAAAGCTCCTTCTCCAGAGATAGAATATACTTTTTTGGTGCAAGATACCTAGACCTGCAATTCAAAATTTTCTAACTTTATACTAAATTATTCAACCCATTAGTTACTTATTTGTCAGAATCAAGAAATTTTCATTATTTCTATATGATATACAGTTTCTCTTTTCTTCTCAATTATTAAAAAAAAAAAATATTTTTACCCTTCCTTCCAGCATTCTCTGCCAAACTTAGCTATAATTAGACTCATGCCATTTTTAGAATTTCACTGCTGCCAAACAGTTTGTAACAAAAACTACAGCAATTCATATTTGTTCCTTTTTAGTTACACTCTGACATCATTCAGCACTTGTCCACTGCCTAACATGCAGTGCTCTCAGCTTTTGCATTTTTATCTATTTATGTTCATCCTCATTACTCCCTTGTTGATTGACTTCCCCTTTTAATCATATTTTTTTAATCCAAAGGAGTTCTCTTTCACGATTAATGAGTTGTATTCTTTGGCATCTAATGAATCAGACTTGCACAGTTCCAATTACCATTGGTGTTCTTGTTTCAGCATTTCCTCCCACTCCATTCTCTCCTAACCGCTTTCAAATTCCCATACATGTATTTATATATTAAACTGAGAAACCTGCCACGTTTACTCTGTGACATTGACTATACTGGGTTTTTGCATATCAAACAGAACTATCATCATCACTTTCAGTTCAGCGATCGGTGACTTAAAATAACAGTGGAACAGCAAAATGAGGGTCTATGTAATCTAAGGAAGCTGTTTTTTCATAAAACACTAACTACAGACTTCATACAATGTTAATACCTGGGACATCATCAGTCCTTTCCTCATTCCCAAGAGGAATAAAAAGACAGGAATCAATATGTGAACAAGTGTGCTACATTTGTTCTACTCATCTTCCAAGGCAGGATATGGGGGAGAAGAAAAACACGTGGTCCACAAGAAATAATGCCAACTTGAAAGGTGGGCTGAGGAAAAAGGCTCCCCAGGAACAAACTGCTGAGCTGAACTAGAAACAGCTTTTCCTGTTTTGAGAGCTGAGATATAATCATATAAATTATGCTTCTTGGAAACTCCCCCAATGCATGCTTTCGGTGCAAAGTTTAGATTCTTAGGAAAGAATTCTCTCAGCCTTATTTTGTCTTCAATATTGAAAAAAATATGGAAAAAGAAGGGGAAAAAGCCAAATGCAACTCAACAGGAAAGTTTACTGAACTAATTGTTCTTCATGTTTTAATAGAGACAGAGGTATGCTAATGTATTTCACAGGATTGTCTGAGGTGGAAGGGACCCAGACAGATTGTCAAGTCCAACTCTTAGGTGAATGGCCCACGCAGGGATGGAACCCACCACCTTGGTGTGACTGGCACCATGCTCTGACCAGCTGGGCTAATCCTGGGGTCACTGCAAGGGATCTCTTTTAATTTGCAGTGAGGAAAAGCACATAATTACTGAACTAAGTTTCCTGAAGATTTATCATAGGTTCTGTACTCCTCAGCTGCTAGAGCTTGTTTTGCACATAGTTAAAATCGAAGTGTATGTTCTGTGAGCAGAGGCTGCACCTCAGTGATGAGGAAAGTAAAACGTGTGTGCAGGGATGTAGGCCAGCAATCAATGAGTCAATTTTACAAACATTATGTTGAAAGGGATGGTTTATGCCGTATCACCAAAATAATTTACACACACTTATTCCCCCTTCTATGAATAAGGCTTTAAGTGTCCGAATCCCTGCTGAAAAGAAAATAGGGTATCCTTGAAAAATGTTATTGTGTATATGGTACTAACAGTGTTCCCAAAAGTTGATAAAATACGGATTTAATTATGCAGGTTTTCGTACATCAGTAACTTGCATGTGAGTAAGCTCTCTGCATAATAATATACATAATATACATCGATAATACACAATTATAATTGAATGCTTGTAATTATTTTCAGGATCAAAGCCCTTATTAAAAATTTAAATTAAAGTGTTATAATGGTAGTAGTCATGATGGACTTACATGTGGATATAATGAAATTAAGCCCTGTAATAAGTGGGATGTTTTGCATCTACAATTAGATAATCTTAAAAATGATCAGTGTAGGGCTGACAAGTGCTAAAAGAAAAGAGATTAAATTGTGATGATATTACTGACATTTAGTAGTAAAATAAGAAAAAAAGCAAAACTCAACCCCCAATATTTCGTCGGAGACACAGTGAACCTACCAAATTACCAAAGTGATAGAAAACCTGATGGCATGGGATGGTTGGCTGTCTCTGGGCTAATGACCTGAAACTAATCTCTGGGTAATGACCAAATCGAGGCACTGCAGCGAGGAAGGAGCTCGTCCAGTCTGCGGGCTGGCAGCCCAGCTCCTGCAGCCCTCCAGACCAACCTGCACAGTGCACCAGGGCAGACTTTGCCTGGCTAAACTGAGACTTGTACCTAAAATGAACTGTTTGTTCTCATTCCCTGCACTCTGCAGGTTTTTCATTTCAGTGCTACACTCAAAGGTTTTGTTTCAATACACAGGTTTTGTTTCAATATTGCTACATCAGCATTAAGATAATTGAACAACTACAGCTCCACGGAAACAGAGGTGTGCTTATTAAAAAATATTTCCAATGCAGAAGATTGAGACTAAGAAATATTCTCCACTGATGTGTTGCAGAAATTCTGCAAGGGAAGTTATACACAGTCTGAATTCAGTGTCAGTAATCCAGAAGGCAAAAATATGTCAAAGCATTTGAGCTGTGGTGTCACTGACGCATCACCCTCTCCCTGTTAGGAACCTGGCCTTCCATGTCCTATTTAAATCACATGCTCCTCAGCAGCAGGCCTCCGAGATGCTCAGAGTGTGCAAAATTTAAAGACCACTTCTGTAAAGAAGCTCCAGACATGTTTCTCTGTTCCTAGGGATAAAGTAACACTTCCCAAACTCTTATTTCATTTTAACTGAGACAGCAATGATGCCCAGTTTGTGCTTAAGGCCAAATGTACTTGTAATAGTACTAACACCAGATTAATAATAGAATTGCTTTAAAAGTAATGAGCTATTTCTAGCATTAAAATGCTATAAAAGGTGTCCACCATGAGCAGAGCCACAGGTGAAATGGCAGTAGCAGAGGGATGTCACGAAAGATTGCAGCCTGCACTTGATGTTCTGAGCAGGCTCATGCTGCAGGAGGCCCAGGGCATGTCCACAGGCACGGGAAGCACCTGGAGCATTCCCCAGGCTGTGGGGGTCAAAAGAACAGGGATGGCTGACAGCCCTTCTGCACTAGAAACTGAGGAAAGGCTTTTGAAATCTGGGACTGTAAGAAGTCATAGAAACACAGGGAAGAAACTACTGACACAAATACCACCAAAGACAGGCACAATCAACGTTCACATTTGTTTTCTGGCTTAGCAATAAGGATAATGCTTGCTTTTGTGGAAAACAAAGGCTAAAGACACTTAGAGCTACCACTTGGGTATAACCAGTTTGCTTAAGAAGATTATACATTGCAGTTTGTTTTAAAATTTCAAGCATGCATAAGAACATAAACCTATAAACTAAACTGGATCCACCAGGGAGAACTGGAGAATTGTTTCTAAACAAGATACACATTGTAACATTCACTCAGATCTTAGGAATTTACGTTTGTTATCTAGTTCACGCTGTATTTCAAAGAGGATCCACCATCAGTATCAGGAAACAAACGAAAGTGCAAATGAAACAACATCATAAAACCCACAGAAATCATTGCAAATTCCAACTGTATTTATACAACAATTTGTCAGTTTCAGCATCACTAGCACTGTGTCACTGCTGCATCCTCCTAAAGGCATGGCAGCACAGCAAATGTTTCCTTTAACAACAGCAGTCTAGAGCTTTTGTTTGGTTATAAAATAAAGCTCTTGATCATTATTACTTAGATAAAAACTTTAAAGTGTATAATGGATTATTTTTGTAGTATAAAATGGGTTACTTGGTAGTTCCCTGTAATAGCTCGCCCATGCATTAATTTCTTGAATCTATAAAAATGGCGTCTAGGTAATTTTTCCTGCAGCTTTCTTTTAAATATTATTCACTCAACACACACGTTTACTTTCTTCATAAGTTTCTTACTAAAACCTGTTTTACTTAATCCTGCCTAGTGCAGAGAAACAGCTTCCACAGCTAGTTCTTGCTAAGGGGGGATGGAAAACAAAAGACATTTTTGTTGTACTCTTCACATGGTTTGGATTTTTTTCACCTTTAAAAAGCATGGCTTAAAATAAATAATTAAACAAATAAATAGATGTTTGTTTCTACACAGGTGGTGAAAATATTGGAACTGAAATATTGAATTATACTTATTTTGTGTATTGACTTTTGAAGCGAAGAACTGTCCCCCAGTCATTATTCAACAGATACGACAGCTACAGTTAAGAAGCAAAGTGCTTAAATTAGATTATAACTACGGGAACAGAAGTAGATTCAAAATGAGGGCTGAGGCTTCCTCACAAACAGTCCTGCATATGTGACAGACACATAGTTCTTTTAACTCTATTTATCAATTTGTAAAAATAAAGCCATTTCGTACCATGATTGCTGTTTCTGATGACATTGGAAATGTGCCTTGTGATTCTCAGCTAATAGTAAAATTCAAGGCAACTATTAGCTTTAAGTTCAAATAATAGCAAAATGTAGAACAGATTAAGGGAAAAAAAATATTATAAGCACAGTTTTATTTAGTACCAAGGGAAGGCAGGAAACATACCGAAAAGCAGGTTCCTTTTCTTCAGGCTCTATTTATCTGGGTATTGATTAGCATGTGTTCTGTCTGCTCAGACATGCTGGGAACACTTGCCTTCACATTGTGCAGTCCAGAAAGGAACTACTGAAGAAGAATTTGAGGATTAATCAGCGTGTTAATTGAGGTTATCTAGATAATGATAGATGGGAAGAACATACTAAGCAAGTCACTGTGGCAGTCATACTCATCTGTTAAAACCAAAATTAATGGATACACAAATTTAAGTTCACTTGCTCATTGATTTTTATCCAGCTGCAGTGGACTATAAAAGAGCTATTGGGGAAGGCTATCCATTAGCTGTCAACTCAGAATGCCTTAAGAAGCAATTGCTAATCCTCCAACGATATCTCACTAAATCCTAATCTCTACAAATTGTTCTTGGAAGAAGCATTAAACTGGCCATCAAACCAGGTTTTTAATGCTTCTTAAGGCTTACTCAACCTGTAACCCTTTAGAGATCATACAAAGTACTAAAATACTCAAAAGCAGATAAAAGAAATAAATCAGATGGATATTGTCAAATGCAGGTCTTCACCCTCCTGCAGTTTTGTGTGCTATGAAATAAAAACAACATAGGAAAATGGACCATAATAATAATAAAATAAAAAAATCCTACCATTCATAAAAATTAAGATACTACCTTTTGTTATTAAGATACTACCTTTTGTTTCAAATCTGCTTCACAGTACAATCTCCTATTATAAAAGGGTATAAAATACTTCAGTGGTGGAGATAGACTCATTAAAACTTCAGTGCTCATATCATTCCAAATAAACACTAAATAACACGTTATTTTTCTCACCTTATTGAAATCTTGGTTGTCTCATCTAGAACTACATGATGCAACCACTAAAGTGGGTACAGCTACACCAGTATGAAGGTGATATAAATTAACAAGTTCTAAGACTGACAACATTAGGAAAGGAGAAAACAGTGACGGAGCTTGGAAAAAACAGAGAATGAGGATATTGATTTCATTAAATAACTGCAAAATTATTAAAATCTCTCTCATATGTAGGTTAAAGGAAGCAAATCACTTTGCTTCCCAGTGCCACAGAAGTCGTTCACTTGAAGATTTTGGATTAGAGTTCTGGAGACAGCACAGAGACAAAAATTACTGACTGCAGACAGTAATGTAAAAAACTCAGTTTTTTACAAAAAAACAGGCACAAGGTATGATGTGTAAGCAGAAATCATCAACTGCATGGCTCAGAAAACAAATGGCTGGCAGACACAAAAACAGCAAGACAACCCAAAATAAAATTATTTTTAAAAAAAGCAAACTGATGCAAAAGGATCATCTACTCTACCTGTGTACCTTACAAAGAACAACAAAAGGAGATTCATATTAGACCTCAGGAAAACTTCCAAACTTTCAGTAGGTAAGGACTGCAAAACACGGGAATGGAATGGTCTTTGTGGAAGAAAAGGAAAGTTGGAAGCCACACACTTCCTTGTGAATTGCAGTCAGACCAGTTCTGAAAACATTTTTTGTCTATAAAAGGCAATTGAAGATGAAGGTTACACAGTAAAAAATACCTAAGTGGGCATACAGGTTGGTTGGCAAAACCAATTTTTTAACATGCAACATTATAGACCCAAGCTTATCAAATTAAATTACCATTTTACCAGCATTCTGCATTTTCAGGCACCATTTTGGGCAAATTAAGGAAGCTTTGAAATGCTATACCTTTGTTAAGGAAGTTTTGAAAGGAGTATACTAAAGGTTACAATGTCACAGCATTCTTCACAAATCTGAAAAGAATTTTTATTTAAGTTGTGTCTACTATTTGGTGAAGTACATCAAGAACTAAAGTCAGGCAAATGTTTCTAATGAAGAAAAGGAATGGAGACTAAACCCAGATGACATTTTTGGCAGTGGAGACTGGCACTGAGCGGGGCTGTGGGATAGATGCAATAGAGATGGATGCAATAGGATGGAATTCCCTCATGGATGTACAGCAGGAGTTGTACTGCATGTGACCTTTGGAAAAATAAATGCATTCATCCATACAGGAACATTCTACACAACTGCAAAATTAAAAATGATCCCAGTATCATCATAAACAGAACATGGTGCTGCCTAATACACAATAAGAGGTTCTGTTTTTCAAACTGCAGTATTGTCCTCTTAAATACAATATTGTTCTACCTTCTCCTAAATGTTGAGAAATACGAAGAAAATGCAAAAGGCTTTTTCTTTCAAATGGTTTTATTCTTCATTTAATTACCTGCTCAGGGGAATAAAGCCACTACAAATTAACTGATCAAAATAAAGCTTACTTAGTACCATATCTAAGGAACAAAGGCAACCTACTGTATTTCTTAAAGTTCTTTCACGGTGCATTGAAATATTTATTTGAATAATAATTTCTGGAAATCAGCAAGAACATCAAATTCAGAGGTAGAAAGTGTCAAAAAAATGTTAAATTATAAAAGGAAATACTCCATGAAGTTTAAATTATTCTTGAGGAAGCAGAAGAGACTCATAAAGCCCAGAAAATGTATTTTTAACTGAAAAATGGACTTCTTTTAAAGTCATGGAACAGTGAAGACATCTGTCATTCAGAATGCATGTCCCCTCCACCCAAATTTATTATCTATTAGAATTTCAAAGTACCAGATAATGACCTAAAGTGAAGAGACATAATTTAAAAAAATAGCTGGGTAACTATTAAAAAATATAACCTTTTTCTTGATTGAAACCAGAGACCTATATCCACAAACACAAATTTCCAAAGAGAAAGAGCAGTGGTATGTATATCCCAAAGAAGTTACGGATGACCAAGGAGCAGGGGAATTAAAGTGAATTAAGGACCCATATGTTGAGGAGAGGACAGGATAATTTAGCCTCCTGTCTCAGTGATGTCTGGGGCCCACATCAGACAAATCCAGCAGCTGTAAACCCAATCTATTGTAAAGGGAAGGAAGAGCAAAAGCGGCAAAAGACAGGAAACCGTATCAAAGCATCGTTGGCATGCTCTCCAAATGGAGAACTTGTCTTCTGAAGGAAAAAACCATCAGGAAACTGATCCTTGATCAGAGTCAGACAGTTCTGACTGCTCCTCAGCCAGCAAATCGTTCATTTAATTGGAGTTACAGCTCTCCAGCAGTCATGGTCAGGCACAAGGAACTGGCAGGAACCGTGAAGGAGAAGGACTCGCCTACTGGAAGGGCTGATGACACGAATTCACCTCCTTGAGCACCATGCAGTGCTTAGGAAAATGCCATGTTTAGGCAGAATGTCCACACCCAGAATGTGTTTTAAGGAACCACAACACAGAATTTGGAAGACAGATCCATATTGCTGTAAGAAAATACAGATTTCTAGGGATGATTTTCAAATATTTTATGCCCATGTGTAACAGAAAATACACTCCTATAGTGTGAGGTTATTTAAAAATTAGTTGCTTAAATGCAGTGATGATGGGAAAACTCTATCACACAGGAACCTGAACATTGCCAAAGGTGAAAAAAGTCTTCAAACCCTTCCTTACAAAATCAGGAATGACTCAGAAGAGAGTGGATAACTTGACAACTTTCTACCTGATTGATGCAAGCAAATACAGAAAATTCTACTCCACTGTGGCCACTTAAAAGATCACAGAACACAGTAAATGGAAAAATGTGATTGCATTCTTGTAGTCTATTATTTTGTTGTTTCTAGCAGCAACAGCTGCTTCTTGGAACGGCAAGAAAAGGATATCAGGCAATCAGTTTTGACTCAGTTTTCACAGAAAAACAGAAGCTAATTCAAAACACAGGAGTATGATGCAGCTCAGTTATGACAGAAAAGGGGGATGACAAGAAAAACAACAGCCATTTCAAAAGCTTTTCAAAAGACTTGGGAAGCTGGAAGAAAAGAAAAAGGAAGGAAATTAAATGGAAGGGGGAAAGCCTAAGAATATAAAATGTAAGCATTTCAAATAACATTGTAATATAACCCAGGAGGGTGTGGAGCTCTTCCCCTCCCTGGAAGCAAGAGAACACAACAGGGGAAGACAGCAAGAGAAATGACAACACATCCTCTCTAAAATAAAATCTGTCCTGAGCAAATGATTCAGAAAACCAAGAGAATTTTAAAAGCTATTAGGTAAAGGCAATAAATAAAGTATTTAAGTGTATCAGTAACAGGAAGAATCAGGTGTTCCACTAAAAGATCGGGCATCAATTATGGATACTGCAGATAAATTACTTCTGTGCATTGATCTTTACTGCAGAATATGATGGAGAAACATCTCCTACAAACTTTATATTTCCAGTAGGAACCACTTATAGAGAAAATGAAGCACTTATATAAAAGAAGCATCATGGAAAGATTCTAGAAGATTACTTTCTAAAGCGCATTGCAAATTCTAGGGCACTTGGCAAAAAATAAAATATAATCTGATAAAAAACCCAAAGCCATAACAAATGAATAATCAGAAACAGATGTGAAACTATGCTTCTGACTCTCACAAAGGGGGGCCAAGATATCCCAAATATTTCTCTCTCCAAAGAGTTTCATAAGACTTTCTTAGTAGAAAAGACCCATAAGAATTAAGCAAGTTTTGAATACAATTGAGTTATTATCTGCTTAATAGGAAGCAAGTATCAAATTTATGTTTTGCAGTTGCCTACATAATTTTTTTCAAGCTAATCAGCAAGTGGCAGAGAAATGAAAACCGAGGAGAGACACGTGGAACTTGGCAAGAAACAAATAAGACACAATGCCATCATTGGACTTCCACAGTAACTTCAAAAGGCATCCTGAATTCAGAGTTCTTTTCTTATTAGGTAGAATTTTAAAAGATAGGGCTGCCCTTCATGATAATTTTTTTTGAAAACCAGCATTTTGAATGAAATAATACTAAAACGAAAATAAGAATGATGTGAGCACTTTTAAGGGGCACACATCCCCTTTTGGGGACAATTCCCTGTTCATTGAGACACACGACAGCTTTTCAACAAGGTTCCAGGGTGGGGAACACTCAGGTGATGAGGATAATGACAATAAAATGTTCATTCAACACAGAGTGCAGAGGCAGCCCGGACAAAACAACAGGCTACACTGGTTAGGGAATTTTTTGGTTTGGGAAATTGAAAAGATCCACTGAAATATCCCACCATATATGGAATTCTTTCTCTAGCCCATATTAATTCTTTCTCTTTGGTAGTAGCACCCATTCCAGGAGAATCCCTGGGAGAAACACCACAGGATCCTGTGGAAGAGCACAACAGGAATCGTTCCCAGACTATATCACCTGATTGTGGGCACAGCTCATCATCCTGGGGCAATTTCCTTCTTAGCTCTTCAATAATTCACCTGCTGGCAGGAGCCTTATCATAACAAATTAGGCCTAAGAGAAAGCACGCTAAATATTCCCCATACAAACAGTTCCACTGGCTTTTCCAATCTCCTGAGCTTCTAAATCTGTCCTGCTCATTTCCTCTCAGCATAAGACCTCTGCTCCCACCTCAAGTGTCCTGTTCTCTCTGGGTATTTCTGGAAGAGCTTAACTGAACAGCAGCAATGGAAGAATCAGCACAGACCACTGAAAACAGCATTCACAATTTCCCTGCATCAGCAAAGCACAGTAGCACAGCCTACATCAAACAAATGAAATGAGGAAAGACAGCTCCTGTTAGGTTTATTACGTACACACCCTTCAAACAATACATCACTTGGGAATAACTGATACCTGTCCCTATTTAAAAGGTTCTACAGAATCCATCAATGAAATTTCTATATAATTATGATGGCCTATCCTTTGAGAAGCAAAAATAGAATATTTTAGATTTCATACTTACGGCAAGTTGAAACCCAAACTACAAATTTTTAAGATGTATAGTACCAAATCCGCCTTTAATCACATCTTGACTTCATGTAAAAACTCCAAATATACCATGTGTTAGTTTTTTTAAGGTTTTTTTACAAAACTATCTAAAAATCTACAAATCATCCTTTCCGTGGTGCCCTTCCCAGTGGCTCTGCACACTAGTTACACAATCAACTGCTTAGCTCTGTGAGAAATCAAGCATTTCATAGAGCTTCCCATGGTTTACAGAAGAGTAGCTGGGACTTTGAAGAACTGTAAATTTTTTTTTTAACAAATGCAGACTGACAGAACCACTGAGAGTCATGCAAAACATAAAATATAAAAAACATTGTCAAAACCCTTCCACACAGATATTAGCCCATCACTCAGTTAAAAGGGCCAGGCACGACTGTTCCAGACTGGTAGAGTTTCGATGTGTCCCATATCAGGCCATTTAGAGACTTCAGTAGCCAACTACCTGTAGGAAACCCCATGACTGCCTGGGAACAGATATCCCACCTTGTGGGGTACCCATCATATACTCTGGGCATAAAAAGGATGCCAATCTCACTGTCAATATCACAGATCTATTCAGTTATTACACCTCCTTGTTTCCAATCCATTTCATTATCCTGTTTGCAACAGAAATATTCCCAGCTCTCCATTCCAAACAGCAGATTGTGCCACTTAATGGCAATTAAATGCCCTCCAGGCATTAAAATGCTATTACCAAAATGTGTTTTTCAAACACTGGTGTAAATCATTTCATACAGGCTTTGAAATTCATAAAAAGTGAGTCCTCAATTCAAACGTGTGTGCTGGGGTCATCCATCTGGGTGTTAATACAATATTTATCCTCAGTAATAACTAATGATACTAAACCTTTCTTCAAAATACTGAGTACATGAACTTTTTAAGATGCCTAACAGTTTCTTGCCCACCACTAGTAAGTTTCTGTGCTACAGACATTGTTTTTAAACCCAAAACCTAACAGCAGGATAAATAAGAAAATAAAACACTTAGCAAGCTTTACACTTACCTATTTACACTTGAAACCCAAGCACATTAGTTCAAGTTATGAAAAACATTTCAGCTAATTAAAAAAAAAAACAACAAGCAACTCAAACTTTGTTGGTATTGGAATCTTATTACTGGAAGTTGAGAAGTGAAAAGTTATATCCCCTCACCAGAGACACAGAAAAAACCATTTACCAATTTTTCTCCAATTGTATTAGTTGATCTACTACAACACCTCCCCCATAAAACTTGTCTCATTGTCCATCTGAGATTCCCTCTAATAAAGGCATTTTTAGTGTTATATATATTTTTAAGAGATCAGCATAGTTACACTTCATAAAAGCCAACTATGAGCATATGCAGAACAACAAATTAGGCTAAGCAAGTCACTCCTTTGTAACTGTTTATTTTAAATGTTAGCTAGAGCCCACTTATTCTCACTTATCTCATTGGGTTTGGATTTGGATTAGGATCCCACCTACTCAGAGAGCATTTTGACTCTATCTATAGAAGACTACACCATACTGAAAGTGTTTCTTCCTTTTGATGTGAGATATGGCAACAATAACACTTTGGTTCTAAAATATAACACGACAGCAATATAAAACATAGTAGTTACTAAAATTCCCAGCGACAGGTGATTATACAGTTAAGCGAAAAAGATTTAAATGGAGTTGTCATAATGTCAGGGTTTGGCCTAATGAGTGTCCCAAATTCAAACCTGATTCCGCTTATTACAGGACAAAAATAAAGAATCACTAACTAGAGTAACTGGCTTGCTAGGGTGTCTCACAGACAGCCCTGCCCTCCTGTCAGATACAGCCCTGTCAGCTGGGGACAGATCTTGGCTATATTTGGAGATATATTTTTAAATCACCCAAAAATTAGAAGCTTCTGTCTCTTCCTCTTTAGTATTTAAGTCCAATAGATTTCACTGTCAGAAAATTGTTGGAAATTATCAGACACTCAAGCAGCAGAACAATCGAGGATATCAGGCACTTTCTGAAATTTAAAACACGACTTGTGAAGTATACTATCTTGTTAGTTTTTGAATATTCATTAATACACACCTCATTTCTCATCTGAACCTCTTCACCATATCTTTATTTCACAAGTAAGAAATAAGAGCTTGAGGAAAAGGAAGGGACCAGTCCTGGTCTCCTAACTCCCAGTAACCAACAGTCTCAGATCTTTTACTTTCATTGAGGTTTTACCAACCTTTTGGATGAAGAGCAGACCAACAAGCAAGCTAAACTAGTGAGAAAGAAGTCATTCTATAGCAGTTGACTGTCAGAACAGCTCCACACTGCTAAAGCCAGCCTTTTTCTGGCGGCAGGGGAAAAGGAGGGTGATTGCGTTGCGCTGGAGCAGCAGAGGGCAGCGCCCCGGGGCAGGCGGCGCAGCGCCGCTCGTTCGCGCCCGAGCGCTGCCGGGGAGAAGGAGCCCCACCCACGCACTGCGGGCTCGCTGCTTCTGCACCCAGCGGGGAACGCTGCTGAGTTATGTAATGCATGAAATCACTGTACAAAGTAACGAACAAAAAGGTGAAATGCTGCTGAAACTCTGCTGTTACGTTCGGGATTGGAGGTTTGCTGGGGTTTTTTTATGTCAGCTGATTTTCCATAACAGCTACTGAAATTGTATGTCTCACATGTTTAATTTAATATCCTCCTGATTTCCTTTACTTAAGTTTTGATTATCCCAACCTCTATCTATGCAGAGTTAAACTGAACTTAGAAGCTTCTAATTACCACTTTGCCAGTGAAGAGTTTGACCAAAATCTGGTGATAATTAGAATAAATTCATTATGTTTGGACTCTAAATTCCTCTTAATGAAGAGCTCTCATGTAAAACATTCAGTCGAGTGCCTGTCTGTGGCCTATCCTGCTTCTTGCTGTGATTCTTACAGGACTGTTGACCAGCCTACAGCTCCCACTGAATACTCAGTTCCACGTGAGTTCCTCAGATTCTAATTCTATTCCACAACACAAAAACACTGGAAATTTATTGTTAAGTAGTATTTGTTAGGAAAAAAGTCCAAGAGTCTATGCTGTCATATAGATTGCATTCACAAACAGGATTATAAATGTGAAAAAACATATTAAGAGAGTGTTATAATTTTAAGGGGTGGTTGAAAAATAATCTCTAATTAAATAATTCAAATGTAATGTGTCTAATTAATTAGATACAATCTTACAATATCTTCTTAAAAGCATTTAAAAAAAAATAAGCTCCCTAATAAACCCACACTGCTTTTAAGCAGCCAAAATTCTCAGTGTGCAAATGAAACATCTCACAAGAGTTATTAATCTCTTGATGACCTAACACACTTCATCCTCACTGTAGGACTGTACCCACCATCATCTCTTTAGTAAGGAATTTTATCTCTATGCCTGTCCAATACACTTTATTTTCTGTAGGTACATCACTGATCAGTCAGGTGTCCAGTTAAAATCAGGGATAAGTGTATTTTAATTATTGTAAAATTTAAATAAATATGTGTTCATGGTTCCAAATTATGCGCTGTAAACAAACCAGGAATGAGGAGCTCAGTAACTCCTCAATCTGTGTGTGTTCAGTTCATATTTATAGATCCACCTTACAGAAGCAAAGCTGTGGCTGGCTACAAATCCCCTACAGCTGCCAAGGTGACAGAGGGCAGCTTTCCAAATGTATGCAAACACAAGGTGCAATCAAGCCTGGTAGAGCACCCAAATACTGAAATCCAGTAGGTGCAAATGATCTTTTCAGCCTCCTATAAAATAACAATTACAGTCTCAAACTCTTCTCCTATTAAACATATCACACACTAGCATTTCAGCTTCATATATTCAGATTAAATCCAGCCATCCAAGAACTAAAACCTGACAGAATTCCTTCTTGCAGGCAGATACTTCTAAAACCAATTTAAAATATTAAGTTACTATTCACACTTTTAATTTACGACTAAGTAGGGCTCTGTAAAGAATGTGCTCCAGATATGAAAAGGTATTAGAAACTCTTCTTTCCCTCTGTGCTTTTGCAGAGAACAGCAGGGTAGCTCATGCTGACAGAGGCAAGGCAGGGGTTGTGTCTCCCCAGACCAGGCCAACCCAGGCAGAGCTCACCCCGTCACCTCCGCTGCCCACCCGCCCCCTTCCTCTCTAAGGCAAGGTGACGGCAAATGTTCTCCCTCCCCAGCACAGAAGGGACTCAGAGTAGCCTGTGAATGCTGCATTTTCTCTGTTGGATTTATGATGATGGGTATCAAGGTCCTCACAGCTCAGAAGGTAATTAGTTGAGGCAAAGGTACGATCCCTCCTAACAGAGAGCAGAAGGAGCCCATGTGCTCTGTGAAAACCTGCTGCAGAAACAGCCTCAGTCAACAGCAGACTGCATCATTTTACTATCATTACTTTGAGATAATCAGTGAATTTAAAAGTGAATTTAAAACATTATTATAAACTCAGAAACAGCATCAATGATTACTTTCACCTGTTAAGACAGTACAATTTATGAATTGTTTTACTTTGCAACCTGTATTTTTCTAACATTTTTTGATGAAAACTAAATACAACCAGCTTCATTACACTGAGATACAGCTTATAAATAAGCAGCTGACCCTGTGAAATGTGTTGTATGCTCTATTATAATAAGTAATAAAATAAAGATTGAAATCTAAAAGCAAAAGAAACACAATCTGCTTAAGGAAAAAGTCATTGCTGTATGTATTTATACATTGCATTTAAGCTTTCTGGTTATTAAAAAAAAAAAAAAAAAAAAATACAAAAAAGCCCCGAGGGGATTGAACTTTTACCACTATGACCATTATGTATCTGGGCCAGATTTCAGACTAAAGACTAATGTGGTTTAGCTACTTATGAAATAATTATAGAAGTACCTCTACCCTTCTAAATCAGGAGCACTGACACTCATCAGAATAATCCCCTCAGTTAAGTTCCTGAACCCACTGCCCACTGAACCCTGGCAGAGCAAAGTCTGGCAGGAAAATCACCAAACCATTTCATTGCAGCTTATCTCTGGGTTTCCAACAAAACTCCTGCTTCTCTTTTGTGAATTCACTCACAGATTGAAGAAGAAAATTAATTTTCTCTCCACACAACACTACTCTTAAAAAAAAAAACCTAACAAAGCAACCCATTTGGAAGACAATTACTGGATTGTTTTTAGCAAGTATTATACAATCAATTCCGAGTCAAAGCTTCTGGAATAGCTTAGTACTACTCTAATGATAACCCTCTCACCACTTGTACTGTAATTCACCAGGGGAGAGGAAACAAAGATTCCTCCTGGTTTTTTTAATATTCAGTGGTATTACTCAGCCACTGAGAAGGGCAGTCAGCTACAACCCTGAGGCACCCTGAGCACACTACTGAAAATGCTATTTCCCTATGCACTGAACTGGGAGATGTAAGTAAATGTTAGCCTTGCACAATGCAGCCCCGTTTTGCAGGTTAGCAACACTTTTGGGTACAACTTCCTTGGTTTTGTTAAAATCTTGATCACATTCAGAAGCGGCACAGCAAACGCAAGCTGGGTTGAATGTTTTCGACCTTCCTTGTCAACCACTTGTCACTGCAGTAAAAGCAGACCACCAACACCCTTCCAGGAGAATAACACACCTTATCTCAATCCTTGCCTTACAAGTTCTGACATCAGTGAGAATACTCAGATTGGGAAAAGAGGCTATTTGCTATTAATACTAATTTAATGGTTTGCTATTGCACAGTGCTATAGCCCCTCTGTCTGGTAACAGCCAGCAATCAAGGCTCAGTTCTTGCTGAACTAGAATCTTGAACTTTTACAGGAATGATTCTGAGAAAAGAGCAATGTAGAATTTACTTCATAATTGTGGTTTCAGAAAATAACTAGATATTAAAATACATCTTGCCATCCCTAATGTTCTAGAAAGCATTTTCTATCTATAAGCTTCATGAAGAAGTCAATTTTGGCATACAGCAAGCTGAGAACATAATACAGAGAAAAACTACAAAACAAGGTATGTTTTTAAGAATAATGCAAAATAGAAATCAGGAAAAGAAATAATTTAAAAGTGACATGCAAAAGGATTCATGACCCACGTGACTTGTGACAGCCTAAAAAACTACAGTCTTCCAGAACACAAAGATTTTACTACAGAACTCATTTCAGGCAATGGGTAAACATGATAATGGTATATTTTTCAAGGCAGTGCTAAGAACACACACACATAAAAAGAAAATGCTCTAACAGAAACTCAGTTCTAATAAGCACATTTAAACAATGTTGGCAGCTTTTAAAAAGCTGATGTACATTTACTTACACAGGCATATTTTGTAAGCACTCACACTGCAATCCAAGACAGACAAACACATTTAATCACAGAGATGTTCACATAAATTGGCCCTAATTCTGCAGATGCATAACTCTACAAAAGAGAAAATGCATCACTAGCACACCCTGGACTGGGCCTACAATGTTTGCAAAACTTGGCCATATAGCAACCTCGTTATAAAAAATGGAAGACTATAAGCTACTTCATTCAGCACAACTTCTACACAGAATACTATCAGGATATTTTTTCCTCAATGCTTTACTGTAAGAGTTACGAAATGCCTCTGTAAAAGGTCTGAATTTCATACAGACTAAAATACTGGTTAATTTTTCCACAAAGAGCACCTACCTCCTGTCCAATACAGATGCACTGCTAATGTGCATCTTTCTTATGACAGGAAATACAAGTGGCAGGTGGGAATGGGACACAACTGTAGTGCCTTTAGAATTGCCATGAGATTAATTCAAATCTTAAAAGAAAAAGAAAAGCCATAAACCCAAAAACTAACAAACAAAAAGATGTTAAAGCAAAAACAGGAGACTTTGCAGGTTTCTCAGTTGATTTTACAGGGGCCAAAGCAGAATTCAGGTATCCCAAACCAAAATTTCACTTTATCTTTTTACCCAGTTATGCTTTTATTGGACAGCGAGCCTCCTCCATTCTACCTTTGAGCTTTCCCCAAATGTTTAACTCTTGCAGAAATAAAGAAAGTAAAATCACTCTGAGGAAAAAACATAAATCAATTTGGACTTAAAAATTGGTTGCTCAACATGATATGAAGTGAATTGTCTTTGAAGCTGAATAGTTTATCTCCTACAGTCAGCAGTCAACATATCTACACCAAAATAGAAAGGAATCAGGAGTAATGTGTTGTAAAAAAGACCTGAAAGTCATGGAATCCTCCTATTTAAATGCTACATGAGAAACACAGCTTTGGAAATCCAAAATACTGGTCTTAGAAGATGGAAAAGATGGAATACTGGAAGAATTATTTTATCTATATTTTTTAAACATTACTACAGTAATATTGAGTATATTGAAAAAGTTCAGAAACAATCAGTTAAACGGTTAGCAATAAGCATTTAGTTAATATATTTTTCTCTGCTATCTCCAAATTTCACCAGGAAGATTTGATCCAATTAGGCATTTCTTCCGTGAAAAGGACATGGAAATTTATAAGTGCAGTTGCTATTTTAATTTTCCTCGTGGCTGCTTTATTCAATTTTTTCCTCCTGAAGGCATTCTACCAAGGGGCCCCAGAAACCTGTGTGATAGAAACCCATTCAAAAAGCACCTGTGTGCATTTACTTTCTCTGTGCTACTTAGAAGCCACCTGAATGCTCATTCTCTGTCTTGTCCAGGACTGAAGTCCCCTTGCTCCACCCTCACAGGGAGCTCCTTTTCTTCAACGAAGATGCACTTTACTCAGTGGAGTGGATTGAGTTTGGGTGTGAAGGGGAAGGTAAAAGTAAGAAAGCAGGTTTATGAGCTGTCCACCTTGGAAATTGAGCTCTGAGCAATGAGAAAACACAGCCCCAGTTTTGATCTGAAGCACAGCCGCCTCATTAAATGACACTTCCAACGCTCACCATATTGATCCAAGAAGTCCCAGTCCAAGTCCCTTGGAGGAAGAAAACATCTCCATAACACACAGCTATTTCATTGTTTTTCCTAATCCTGTTTGGTCTACTCTTGTAATGCAAAATAATAATAAAAAATACTTGTGCTTAAGAGTCGCAGTGACTACAAACCCCTTCCACACAGCAATTTCATTGTTTTTCCTAATCCTGTTTGGTCTACTCTTGTAATGCAAAATAATAATAAAAAATACTTGTGCTTAAGAGTAGCAGTGACTACAAACCCCTTCCACACAGCAGAACCTGAAAGAGACTTCCAAATTAAGAAAGATGCACTTCAGCTTGGCATTCAGTCCAACCAGCTCCAATGAAACCTCCGGGTTTCTTTTCTGAACCACACTGAATGGACAAGCACCAGAACCAAAGCAGCCAAAGACTGGTCCTGGGATTACTACAGGCTTTGAGATCCTGATCCTCCTCAAAAACTGGCACTGTGCAAATGCACAAATCTGTGCTTGTGTGTGTGCACACATGTGCACAGCATTGCAAAGGTGTTCAAACACAAAGAAGCTCAAAAAGAAACCACCCGGCTCAGGGATAAATAAGCCTCTGCTTTTAACCAATTTATTTATATATGTTTGTGACCAAGTCATCCCACATGATTTTGCTAGGCACTTTTCCTTGAGCAGCTTGTTTCCAAACAAATCACAGAAGAAATCAGCAAAACCAGACACTGGTAGTTTCAGGTACTTCCTGAAAACCATATGGGCTATGAAATTGAAAGTCAAGGCCAAATCCACAGCAATCCACGTGTTTACTGGGCTTTGCAGGGGGTTTCAAAGCAATGAGTCATATGATAAATGTACTGCAACACTAGACACAATGCTGTAGATAGAGACAGGTCTTCTGCTTCAATTTTTAATTTCCATTTTCTGTGGGTTTAGATAAACCATCGACATTACTTTAGCATAATCCTTTGCAATGAATCAATACTTTAATTTAATAACAGTATTCTGTTGTCAACATATAATATATCACACAATGCCCTTGTACAGATGTAAAAAAAAATATGCCAAATAAAATGCGAGGCTTTGCTTTCACCAGCGATCACAGGTTAAATCAATGTAATGACAAACTTTACAGTCCCCAAAAGAATTTCCTTCAGGGTTAAAAATCAGCATGGAATAATTCAGCCATATCCCTCCCACTCATCACACCAGTGCTGTGCAAGCTCTTCTAGGTCATAGGATTCCAACAATCACTTTAGTGAAGGGAAGAGAGAAGAAATATATCTGAATAGAATCGATGCACATATCCGAGTGGGGCTTATTTGAATATTCCACTTCTTTATGAATTCAGTGATAACTGCTCCTGTCCCTAACTATAAAGAAGGTTAAAAATGGAAAACAGAATTAAGTCCAGTGTCGTCCAACTTAATTGAAACAGATGAAGCAAGTTATAGCTGTAAAACACAAAAAATAAAATAAATTACAGCAACTTTCACTTCAGTGATATGGCTGCAAATCTGTATTTGTTATTTTTACCTTGATGGTAGCCTTCCTGTCAACAAGTATTTAAGATGGGAAACACAAATCTAATCATGTCTGTGGTACTGACTGAAGGTATGTGAATAGAAAGTGGGAATGAAGAAAAAGCAAATGCTCTTAGAACTCTCAGTTGTTTGCTTCACTATTTTTTTTCAATTCAACAGCTTTTGAAGCATCTAAAATTGATAGGTAACTGGCATATTAATCTCAGTTAATGCTGAAGGCATGTGCTTCACAGTCACGTGCCCTTCCCTCAATTCAATGACAGCTCACGCTCATCATGCGAAGCGTTCGCGATCCATGTCATTTGCTGGCAGAACGCTTCAGAGCTCTGGGAAGAGTAGGTCTGGTTTTACTACGGTTTGGCACCTCCCACAACACCCTCCAGTTGGTGAAAACCCCGCAGTTCCATCTAAGTGTCATCCTTAATGTGAAAAAGATATTTGAGTCAGAGCAAAATAAAACAAACAGCTTTTACCAAAATGTCAGTGCTGGTAGCAGTGCATCTGCCAGATGCTTGTTACTTGAACCCATGCCGTGCATAACAAACAGTCAGAGATATGACGAGGATAAACGACTGGACCAGAAAATCTTTAGCAGGAAATCAAAGTATACTCAGACTCACAAAAAAAGGTTGCAATTGGACTTCACAAGATATATTGATTAAGTGTTCTGTAACATCTCTTTTCTTGGTTACAGTGCATTAGTTGAGCCCCACCTGCCTGACCTCAGTTCTCTGCATTAGCCTGTGGTTGTATGAACACAAGAGAAACCACTGTGCTATTTCATAGCTGAATTCACACAGGAATTCTTATAAGTACAGTATCTCAATTTAAGGATAATAACATTACTGAAGAACCCAGAATACCATGAAAAATGCATATTGGAAAAATCAGGGCATGACTCTTTAGAAATGAAACCAATGGCTTGATAAAAATAAAACCTCACTGGCATGTTCCAGTCTGTTGGTTGATTTTTCTGATCTACAGGCTGGACTATCCTTCTAAATCACTGATTGACTTTTACACTGAGCACTGGATGAAGAGGCTTAGGCTGAAAAGACACAGTCCATACGTGATCATGGAAAACACACGCAGGCACAAGATACAGAGCGAGATTTGATGAGTAAGTGGCTTTTGCTTAGTCAGAACCTGAAGGATCTTCATCAAGAACTTTCAAAACAGCTAAGAGATAGCTTGACTTTGAGTGAAACACAACCAAGAATTATTGTCATTATGCACACCCACAAAAAAGAGAGATTTCACAACATCTCCTCAGATGAATACACACACAGAGAAAAGGCTTTACCAACACTTATTCAGGTGGGCAATCATCTGGCTTTCTGGAGAAATAACTCCTAATTCACCTTCCATTTTCCTAAGTCCTGTTTTGAGCCCATTTTAACACGTTGAAACAATTAAATAAACTACAACACAAACTAGTAAAAATAAAAAACAGCTCTTCTTTTCTTAAAAGCTGTGAAATGCCAAATAACCTATGACTCCTGCCCACATATGTGCCTTGCCAAGCCAGAGGATGACACAAGGGCATGCACTATTTTGAAAGCTGGGGCATGAGATTCATTGTGTCAGATTTGTATTCACGAGGTATGACAGGATCCATGACTTTCATTTCAATAGCAGCTGGAACAACGGACAGAGAAGGAACATGCAGCTCAACCTGGGAAATTAGGATGAATTTGTTTTTAAAAAAATTCCCTTTCTTACTGAGAGCTATTAGTGGCAGACGCAGATACTTGCTTTGGGGTCACACCATGTCAGCAGTTCAGAGCACAAAGACTGCATTTCTCCTTTCTCTCCCCTCAGTGGATACTGCAGCCTCAAAGAATGTTACACGTATCCTTAGAGATGCTTATATGCATCAGGACAGTACAGCTGTAGGCTTTAGAAAAACGTTCATATGCCCTACAAATTCAAATCCTTTTTTATGTAATCTATTTAATCTTCCATTAATGATAATCTCTGCTATCAATGTGCCCAAACAGGGTCAATTTCTGCTGGATTTGCACTTCTTGCATTTCCATCCTATAACCGAGCTGCATTTAATGAAGGGAAACACCCTGATGTAAAAGGTATTAGCAGCCTCCCTAAAACAGAAAAATAGTTAGGAAGCTCTGCAACTGCCAGGAACATTTCAAGATTGTGGTTTTTCTTCTTCCTTTGTGTGCCTTGCATGGAGGAGAGTCCTGCCAGCTGAACATTATTTATTAATCAGGATATTCCTGCCTTCTGTACCTTGCAAGGAGACAGCCTAGAGGGGCGGAAATTGCTGTGGATTTCTCTTACATACCCAACGAGATAGAAAGGGGAGAAAGGAAGAGATTGCAAGGGAGCATTTAGACCCTTACAGATCTCACCTGGCAAGCCCAGGCAGATACACACACAGATCACGGCAGTCTGAAGAACCATGGAGCATATCTGGTTCACACAAGGATTGAAAATAGATACACGGGCTGAAAATCTGACTTCATTTGCTGTTTTATTTTTAAGAAGTGTCCTATGCAGCTCCCTACACCTGAGTGAAACAGGTTGGGTTCAGCTCCACAAAAGATTTTCCTTCTGGTAACTTTCGACCACCTTAGGTCGTACCTACAGAACGTGCAGGCTTGGACACACCTGTAAGGGCTGCTTCTTCCTCAGTTACTGTGAGAGACACAGGAGAAACGAGTTACTGCCTCGTTAGCTCTTCTGATTTAGTGATAGCTTTATTCGTAATCATTCCCAGCCATCCGCCACCTGCACACCCACCCACCCACACATACACATCCAATTTGCTGTTCTTCTCCCAATTTTGTCAATTCACAAGATCAGTTTGCGCTGCCTATACTCTCTGTCCCGGTGCCTATCAGCAAACAGATTTAATAGACAAAGTTCATATTGCTTTCTAACAAAACCCTCCAGAACAATACGCCTACATTAGCACACAAAAGGGGAGCCCTGGGCTGTAAAAGCGATTCAATTGAACTGACGCTCCCAGCAGCAGCAACTAAGAGTTAATGGAGGACACCCGGCTTTTCACTTCCTCTACTGCATCCAAGAAAGCGCAGAAGAATACTACAATACAGTATAATTGAGCATTTCACTAAATAGTATTGCACAGAAGTTCTTTTGGCAAGGATTGCATTTGTCCTAAGTAACGTTTATGAGAAGCTGAAAGTTGATGCACCCAGACCAAACGAATTTTCAGCTTTAGCCCGAATCCTTAGGTTTGTGCTTGGGAGGGTGGGAAGAACCAGCCACCAAGCATCAATCGGAGAACTAGCCCCCTCCTCTGCTTAAAAAAAAAATAGTCAGTTACGGCAACGCGGTGCTCTGGCTACACACGGGAGCCGGCAAAGCGCTGGGATGGCTCTGCATATCCGCGGGGTGCCCCGGGCTCCTTCTCGGCGGAGCTGGCAGCAGCTCCTTCAGGAGCCGGGCATTGGGACGGAGAGAGCATCCCTGCGGAGCCCGCCCTCGTTTCAAGGGAGACGAGTGTGCGGGAAGCCAAGCATCCGTCACCAGCAGAGAAGCACATGCACAATCCAGCCCGCACCTGCTGGAGACCACTCTCCACACTGCCCCTTCTGGGGGGGTCACCACTGGTCCCTCTCGCTCAGATACCTCCCAGCATCTCCTAAGCACCTTTCGCAGACCAGCCTGGAGGGGGAAAGGGGGGAGGGGGTCTGCATCCTTCCTAAATCCACAATGAAAAGCAGTCTCCTCAAATGGCTGCTCCTGCCTCAACATCCATCACACAAGCAGGGAACTTGCCGGGGGTAAAAAGCGGGCACAAGCAGGG